>CM073474.1:12500-207500 GCA_037074535.1 Gleditsia sinensis
AGGCTGTTCACCTTGGAGACCTTATTCGGTTATGAGTACGACCAGGCGTGGAAGGAACTCGGTCCTCTGGATTTTACAGGGCCGCCGAGGAAGCACCGGACACCACGTGGCGTGCAGTGCTCTTCCAACCGCTAGACCTTACCTTTGGTTGAGCCGTTTCCAGAGTGGGCAGGCTGTTAAATAAAAAAAGAACTCTTCCCGAGGCCCCTACCGACATCTGTAGACTCCCTAACGTTACCATTAGCTGCTACGTGCCAGTTTAAGAATTTTAACCCGATTCCCTTTTGAAAGTCGCGGGTTACGCGCTATCAGACGGACTTCCCCCGCTTCTTAGGATCTACTAATCCATATGCAAGTATCGTTCACATAGAACCTTTCCTCTCTTCGGCCTTCAAAGTTCTCATTTGAATATTTGCTACTACCACCAAGATCTGTACTGACGGCCGCTCCGTCCGAGCTTGCAACCTAGGTTTTGCAACAACTACCGCATCGTCCTACTCATTAGGGTTTGGTCCTTAGTGAATTTTGACTTCCTTAACCACCATCCTGCTATCTTAATCGACCAACAACCTTTGTGGGATCTAGGTTAGCACGTAGTTAGACACCGTAATCTGGCTTTCGATTCATCCCGCATCGCCAATTCTGCTTACCAAAAATGGCCCACTTAGAGCCCTTGAATCCTTAGCGCAGCTCACCAGAGCAGTCGTGTCGTCCTGCCTATTTAAAGTTTGAGAATAAGTCGAGGGCATTGTGCCCTCAATGCCTCTAATCATTAACTTTACCTGATAGAACTCACACCTGAGCTCCAACTTTCCTAAGGAAAACTTCGGAGGGAATCAATTACCAAATAGTTCGATTAGTCTTTCGCCCCATATCCAAGTCAGTCGAACGATTTGCACATCAATATCGCTGCGGGCCTCCACTAGAGTTTTCTATGGCTTCGCCTCGTACAGGCATAGTTCACCATCTTTCGGGTCCCGACAGGTATACTTTCACTCGAACCCTTCACAAAAGATCAAGGTTGGTTGGCGGTGCACCCCGCTGGGGGATCCTGCCACTCAGCTTCCTTGCGCCTTACAGGTTTACTCGCCCGTTGACTCGCACACATATCAGACTCTTTGGTCCGTGTTTTAAGATGGGCCGAATAGAGAGACCACTGGCCGACGCCAATAGCGCGCTGCTGTTGAGGCACGCCATACGACGCATACTTCCATCCACGATGTGGCGATGACGTATTCACGGGCATGTCCACAACCCGGACTAGGGCTGCCGCCGCGACCGATCTCGAGGTTTTGCTCTTCCACCATTCGTCGCAACGGTCGACACCGCAGGCTCATCTTTTGACCATCCACGGGGCAAGTCGCCCACGAAAGGCCATCGTCTGCCCCGCCCAACGCGTCGCCTCGGGGGTGGCGGGGAAGGGGCGACGTTTTGAGACACCCAGGCAGACATGCCATCGGCCTAATGTCTTCAGGCGCAACTTGCGTTCAAAGACTCGATGGTTCACGGGATTCTGCAATTCACACCAAGTATCGCATTTCACTATGTTCTTCATCAATGCGAGAGTCGAGATATCCGTTGCTGAGAGTCGTTTTGGATACAGTTGTCACGACGCTCCCTGCACGGGCGTCATCTTCGGGTCACCAGAAGCGCGCTCCTTCGTTCGAGTTCCTTGGCGCGTCTGGTGCTGAGGTTTGTTATTCTATCGGGCGGACTCAGGTAACGCGGGGCTTCAAGCATCCCCAGAAGGGAGAGCTCAGGGTAATGCGCGCACTCCGCCCACCCAAAGGTCTAACCTGTTCATGGGTCGCCTTATTTAATAGGCATCGACAATGATCGTCAGCAACGAACCGTCCATATCGTCGTGATCTAAACACTTTATCGAACCATTCAATCGATATGAGCGACGAGCGGTGTATACAAAGGGTAAAAACGTAGTCAACGCGACCTGATGACTCGCGCTTATTAGAAATTCCTCGTTGAAAACCAACAATTGTAATGATCTATCCCCATCACAATGAAATTTCAAAGATTACCCGGACCTGTTGGGCAAGGCTATATACTCGTTGAATACATTCGTGTAGCGCGCATGCAGCCCAGAACATCTAAGGGCATCATAGACCTGTTATTGCCTAAAACTTCCTTGGCATAAGCGGCCATATTCCCTTTAAGAAGCTGGCCGTGAAGGGTCGCCTCCACATAGCTAGTTACCACCCATAAAATCAAGAAAAAGCTCATAGTCTGTCAATCCTTTCTATGTCTGCACTTGGTAAGTTTTCCCATGTTGACTCAAATTAAGCCGCAGGCTCCACTCTTGGTGGTGCCCTTTCAACAATTCTTTTAAGTTTCAACCTTATGACCATACTCCCCCCGGAACCCAAAAACTTTGATTTCTCATAAGGTGCCAGCGAAGTCCTAAAAGCAACATCCACTGATCCCTAGTCAGCATCGTTTATGGTTCAGACTAGGACAATATCTGATCGTCTTCGAGCCCCCAACTTTCATTCTTGATTATTGAAAACATCCTAAGCAAATGCTTTCGCAGTTTTTCATCTTTCATAAATCCAAAAATTTCACCTCTGATTATGAAATACAAATGCCCCCAACTGTCCCTATTAATTATTACTCTAATCCCAAAGGCCAACACAATAGGATTAGAATCCTATGCTGTTATCCCATGCTAATGTGTACAGAGCGTAGGCTTGTTTTGAGCACTCTAATTTCTTCAAAGTAACAGCACCGAAGGCACGACCCAGCCAGTTAAGGCCAAGAGCGCATCACTAGCAGAAGGGACAAGCTGACCAATGCACACCGAAGGCAAAACCCTAAACCCTAAACCCTAAACCCTAAACCCTAAACCCTAAACCCTAAAACCCTAAACCCTAAACCCTAAACCCTAAACCCTAAACCCTAAACCCTAAACCCTAAACCCTAAACCCTAAACCCTAAACCCTAAAACCCTAAACCCTAAACCCTAAACCCTAAACCCTATACCCTAAACCCTAAACCCTTAACCCTTAACCCTTAACCCTAAACCCTTAACCCTAAACCCTAAACCCTCAGCCAAACTCCTTACCTGACCATGTCTTCCGCCCGGATCGGCCTGCACTGCAAGCCTTCAATTCACAAAATAAGTAAAATAACGTTAAAAGTAGTAGTATTGCACTTTCGCCGTTTCAGGCTCCTACTTATCCTACACCTCTCAAGTCATTTCAAAAAGTCAGACTAGAGTCAAGCTCAACAAGGGCTTCTTTCCCCGCTGATTCTGCCAAGCCCATTCCCTTGGATGTGGTTTCACTGGATAGTAGACAAGGACAGTAGGAATCTCATTAATCCATTCATGCACGTCTCTAATTAGATGACGAGGCATTTCGCTACCTTAAGAGAGTCATAGTTACTCCCACCGTTTACCCGCGCTTGATTAAATTTATTCACTTTGACATTCAAAGCACTGGGCAGAAATCACATTGTGTCATCATCCATAGAGACCATCGCAATGCTTTTTTTTAACTAAACAGTCGGATTCCCCTTGTCTATACCAGTTTTGAGTCGACTGTTCGACGTCCAGGGAAGAGACCCTGAAGGGCCAATTCCCAGTCCATCACCCCGCCGGTACGCAGCAACCCGCTCTCGCCACTAGAGCAACATAAGCAGTCTGCCGACAACTGACGGGTTCGGGGTTGGGACCCCTGTGCCTAGCCTTTAAAGCCAATCCTTTTCCCGAGGTTACAAATCCATTTTTCCGACTTCCCTTGTGTACATTGTTCTATCGACCAGAGGCTGTTCACCTTGGAGACCTTATTCGGTTATGAGTACGACCAGGCGTGGAAGGAACTCGGTCCTCTGGATTTTACAGGGCCGCCGAGGAAGCACCGGACACCACGTGGCGTGCAGTGCTCTTCCAACCGCTAGACCTTACCTTTGGTTGAGCCGTTTCCAGAGTGGGCAGGCTGTTAAATAAAAAAAAGAACTCTTCCCGAGGCCCCTACCGACATCTGTAGACTCCCTAACGTTACCATTAGCTGCTACGTGCCAGTTTAAGAATTTTAACCCGATTCCCTTTTGAAAGTCGCGGGTTACGCGCTATCAGACGGACTTCCCCCGCTTCTTAGGATCTACTAATCCATATGCAAGTATCGTTCACATAGAACCTTTCCTCTCTTCGGCCTTCAAAGTTCTCATTTGAATATTTGCTACTACCACCAAGATCTGTACTGACGGCCGCTCCGTCCGAGCTTGCAACCTAGGTTTTGCAACAACTACCGCATCGTCCTACTCATTAGGGTTTGGTCCTTAGTGAATTTTGACTTCCTTAACCACCATCCTGCTATCTTAATCGACCAACAACCTTTGTGGGATCTAGGTTAGCACGTAGTTAGACACCGTAATCTGGCTTTCGATTCATCCCGCATCGCCAATTCTGCTTACCAAAAATGGCCCACTTAGAGCCCTTGAATCCTTAGCGCAGCTCACCAGAGCAGTCGTGTCGTCCTGCCTATTTAAAGTTTGAGAATAAGTCGAGGGCATTGTGCCCTCAATGCCTCTAATCATTAACTTTACCTGATAGAACTCACACCTGAGCTCCAACTTTCCTAAGGAAAACTTCGGAGGGAATCAATTACCAAATAGTTCGATTAGTCTTTCGCCCCATATCCAAGTCAGTCGAACGATTTGCACATCAATATCGCTGCGGGCCTCCACTAGAGTTTTCTATGGCTTCGCCTCGTACAGGCATAGTTCACCATCTTTCGGGTCCCGACAGGTATACTTTCACTCGAACCCTTCACAAAAGATCAAGGTTGGTTGGCGGTGCACCCCGCTGGGGGATCCTGCCACTCAGCTTCCTTGCGCCTTACAGGTTTACTCGCCCGTTGACTCGCACACATATCAGACTCTTTGGTCCGTGTTTTAAGATGGGCCGAATAGAGAGACCACTGGCCGACGCCAATAGCGCGCTGCTGTTGAGGCACGCCATACGACGCATACTTCCATCCACGATGTGGCGATGACGTATTCACGGGCATGTCCACAACCCGGACTAGGGCTGCCGCCGCGACCGATCTCGAGGTTTTGCTCTTCCACCATTCGTCGCAACGGTCGACACCGCAGGCTCATCTTTTGACCATCCACGGGGCAAGTCGCCCACGAAAGGCCATCGTCTGCCCCGCCCAACGCGTCGCCTCGGGGGTGGCGGGGAAGGGGCGACGTTTTGAGACACCCAGGCAGACATGCCATCGGCCTAATGTCTTCAGGCGCAACTTGCGTTCAAAGACTCGATGGTTCACGGGATTCTGCAATTCACACCAAGTATCGCATTTCACTATGTTCTTCATCAATGCGAGAGTCGAGATATCCGTTGCTGAGAGTCGTTTTGGATACAGTTGTCACGACGCTCCCTGCACGGGCGTCATCTTCGGGTCACCAGAAGCGCGCTCCTTCGTTCGAGTTCCTTGGCGCGTCTGGTGCTGAGGTTTGTTATTCTATCGGGCGGACTCAGGTAACGCGGGGCTTCAAGCATCCCCAGAAGGGAGAGCTCAGGGTAATGCGCGCACTCCGCCCACCCAAAGGTCTAACCTGTTCATGGGTCGCCTTATTTAATAGGCATCGACAATGATCGTCAGCAACGAACCGTCCATATCGTCGTGATCTAAACACTTTATCGAACCATTCAATCGATATGAGCGACGAGCGGTGTATACAAAGGGTAAAAACGTAGTCAACGCGACCTGATGACTCGCGCTTATTAGAAATTCCTCGTTGAAAACCAACAATTGTAATGATCTATCCCCATCACAATGAAATTTCAAAGATTACCCGGACCTGTTGGGCAAGGCTATATACTCGTTGAATACATTCGTGTAGCGCGCATGCAGCCCAGAACATCTAAGGGCATCATAGACCTGTTATTGCCTAAAACTTCCTTGGCATAAGCGGCCATATTCCCTTTAAGAAGCTGGCCGTGAAGGGTCGCCTCCACATAGCTAGTTACCACCCATAAAATCAAGAAAAAGCTCATAGTCTGTCAATCCTTTCTATGTCTGCACTTGGTAAGTTTTCCCATGTTGACTCAAATTAAGCCGCAGGCTCCACTCTTGGTGGTGCCCTTTCAACAATTCTTTTAAGTTTCAACCTTATGACCATACTCCCCCCGGAACCCAAAAACTTTGATTTCTCATAAGGTGCCAGCGAAGTCCTAAAAGCAACATCCACTGATCCCTAGTCAGCATCGTTTATGGTTCAGACTAGGACAATATCTGATCGTCTTCGAGCCCCCAACTTTCATTCTTGATTATTGAAAACATCCTAAGCAAATGCTTTCGCAGTTTTTCATCTTTCATAAATCCAAAAATTTCACCTCTGATTATGAAATACAAATGCCCCCAACTGTCCCTATTAATTATTACTCTAATCCCAAAGGCCAACACAATAGGATTAGAATCCTATGCTGTTATCCCATGCTAATGTGTACAGAGCGTAGGCTTGTTTTGAGCACTCTAATTTCTTCAAAGTAACAGCACCGAAGGCACGACCCAGCCAGTTAAGGCCAAGAGCGCATCACTAGCAGAAGGGACAAGCTGACCAATGCACACCGAAGGCAAACCGATTGACCTAACTCAAGGTCCAACTACGAGCTTTTTAACTGCAACAACTTAAATATACGCTATTAGAGCTAGAATTACCGCAGTTGCTGGCACCAGACTTGCCCTCCAATGGATCCTCATTAAGGGATTTAGATTGTACTCATTCTAATTACTAGCCTCGATGAACTTGGTATTGTTATTTATTGTCACTACCTCCCTGTGTCAAAATTGGGTAATTTGCGCACCTATTGCTTTCCTTGGATGTGGTAGTCGTTTCTCAGACTCTCTCTCTGAAATTGAACCTAAATTCTCCGTCACCTGTCACCACCATAGTAGGCCACTATTCTACCATCGAAAGTTGATAGGGCAGAAATTTGAATGATGCGTCGCCGACACAGTGGCCATGCAATTCATCGAGTTATCATGAATCATCAGAGCAACGTACAGAGCCCACGTCGACTTTTTATCTAATAAATGCATCCCTTCCATAAGTCGGGGTTTACTACACGTATTAGCTCTAGAATTACTATGGTTATCCGAGTATTAGGTACCATCAAACAAACTATAACTGATTTAATGACCCATTCGCAATTTCACAGTCTGAATTTGTTCATACTTACATATACATGGCTTAATCTTTGAGACAAGCATATAACTACTGGCAAGATCAACCAGGTAGCAATCTTTCTTGACATCGCACGTCGCACGGGACTCATCGTGCTTGAGGTGAGTCGCCCCAACACGATTGTAAGCATCATCCGGCACATTCGATGTTTCGCAACGACGCCAAGGCACTCACGCACTGCGTTTGCAACACGCACTGCATCCCAAAGTATAGACAATCCTCGCAGACCGCTCGAGCCAATGATGGCTTCAGTGAAATGCAAGGATCGTTTTGCGATCCTCCAAAAACCCTCCCAGAGCATGGGACGAAGTGAGACAAAGTAACCCGATGAGTTCCCCTCAAAGGGTAGGAAACACGGGAACCGTTGGCAATAGACGCACGATGCATCCTTGCCCGTGCACAAGACTAAAGGGATCGCGTCTTGACCGTTTGGTGCGCGAGCACGAAGCTGGCCAATAGGGGCGATCTTACCACCTCTTGCACGCCTGCACGTTGACCAAAACCTATGCCACCCGATGAACCACACCTCATGTGTACGACGGCACGCGAGCAAAGGGAAGCACCAAGAGACGCCATCCTAGCCTTGCTGGGCATGAAATAACTGATGAAGGGAAGGGACGAGATTCTAAATTTGCCACAGGGTCATCTTGATGCCGATGAGGTTTACAGCACCCAACTAGCTAGCGACAATAGTTGTGCACCTACCGATGACATGTTACTCGGGTATATCAGTGCGCACCCCAACACCTCAGCCTATAAGGCACTTTTGGTGCCAAGGCTCGTACATGCCCACCCTTTTACTAGGCACAGTCCCCACTACCCCCGCCCGTTGAGAGCCGACCCAACTCTACCCTCGGGATGTGCATGATTGGAGCCCACTTATTTTTTGGCACACGCAGGGGCCACAGGTGGCTAGCTAAGGCCGTTCATCGAGATGCTATGGCTGCAAAGGCTACAACATGACCGTCTCGCATAGTAAACACATCACGCGTCAAAAGGGGACCCCATAGTACCAGAGTAGCTGCCCCCTGGCAAGTTGCTGACGAGTTGTTCTTGCCACCTGACTTGCTTTAAACGATGGTTGAGCACCCGTCGATGGCACATTACTCAGGTATATCGATGCCCACCCCAACACCTCAGCTTATAAGGCACTTTTGGTGCTGAGGTTCGTGCACACCCTTTGTACCCCGTCAGGTGTAACATCCTTAATTTCGTTTCTTTTATTAATAAAGGTACATAAATATTTAATGTAACATCCCTAATTTTGTTTCTTTAAAGGTACATAGATATTTAATTAAGGAAATAAACTTTATTAGATAATTTTTAGATATCTATGTAAATATAATCCTTAGAAATTCTTTACCTTATGTGTATGCATAGAAAATGTTTCTAACATTAAGGGAACAAGTGAAAAGAGCAAATCTAATAGGAAAAATTAGAAATAACATACTAAAGAGAAGCAAAATTCTTTGGTAAGGAAGATAAATTTTTGTGAAGTAAGTAAAGGTCTTAAAATTTTAAGAAGATTGGATTAGGGTAATTTTTTCTAATTCAAGAGTTAGAAATTTCTAAGTTTAACATCCTCACCCTGGGCTTTCACATATGGACACTTCATATAGAGTTTTTCCACTTCACATAAGTTTCTAGCAAGCCCATTGGATAGCCTAAGTAAGAAATAAAACATAGACTTGGACTAGGATATAGAAGTTGGACCGATAGCCCAAAAATTATGAAAATATAACCAATCTCTCCAAAAAAGGTAGAATTTTATCCAAAGCCAAGGGAGAAAAAATAAAATAAAATAAATCATGTGACGAAATAATAGTGTAATAATAACAAAGATTAGGTTACATGGCATTAAGACAAAAATTCAGCAAGTAGTGTGATAATATCTATATCCTACATTCATAATTTTAGCAAGTGGTATGATAATACATGGTATTAGGACAAAACATTCCTATCCTACACAAATAATTTCAGCCAAGTAAGGGAGATTCAAATGCTAGAAACTTGCCACTTAGAAAGACAAACCTATCATACTTGATTAAGACAAAGGAAAAATGAAATGAATCCCTAAATCAAAAGGACCTTGTCCCTTATCTTAAAAACATATTATCATAATTTTCAAAATACAAATCTCCTTTTGCTATGCATATCTTGACTAAGGAAGAGGAAGACAAGAACATGAGTTGTTTGTTTTTCAAAAATCAACCAAGTGCATCCTAATTGTGATAAGGTAGACCCATGATCATAAAAGATGAACCACTTGATAGTCTATTTAAGCAAAACTCACCCCTATAACATTATAATTTCGTCCAAGTAAGAGAGAGGAAAAATAGAAGCAAGGTAGAGTGAGGAAATGAGAAAAAGAGAGGAGAAGAAAGGAATGGAGAAGAAGGAGAAGTTTAGAGGACTAAGTACTCAAAGTAAGTTAACTTAATCTCTACTTGAATTCATCTTTCTTCATCCTTGGGGTTCAAAAGCTCATCCTCTTTCTCTTATTTAAGCTGTTAGAAAAGTTAAGGGAAGGGGGGAATCATGCTAATTCCTTGAAGAGGAAACAAGAAAAAGAATTCATTAAGTGAGTTAGGGAGATCTTTAACACCATGATTACTTAAGATTTCACTAACATGTTCAATATAAGGGTTTTAGAGGATTGTCTTATCATTCAATTGACACCAAGATCAATTCCATTGGATTTAAAATGAGGACGTTATGCTCTGTTTAGTGAAGAGAGGATAAAATATTTAAAAAAGAAGAAGAATCTTATAAATGAAAATAATAAATGACTAGTGTAAGCCATAGTCATTGCTATTGCATGAACTCTTTACCATCTTAAGTGTGTAATTTTAACATGGAAGTATTTTAAAGTGATATTTAAAACAATTATATTTATGGCATGATTACCAATGATTTTTTCTGGTAATGATTATATAAAAAATTATGGCAAGTAAGTATAATGAACATACGTGTTATTGAAATTATATTTCTGGCAATTAATGTGAAAAGAAAAGAAAAGAAATGAGCACGGTCACATGGCAGTCCGTGTGGTGCAGCAGTAGGGGACGCCCTACCAACAGGTATGATTATGTTCATGAGAAAAGAAATTGTGCCATGTCGAACGGAGTGAGAAAAGCCCATACTAGAGAGTAGAAAGTATTCACCCTGATTGGGGTAGCTTGACATGAAATTAGTCGATAGCCATCATATGATATTTTGAAAATAGTTATTCATGCCATCCAAGTCATTACTGTACAATTTTCATGTGCATAGATAGAGTGCATTCATGTGACCTAAGGTAATTGTTGTAGCTTATACAGATGAATATGATATGATGAGCTATATTGATGATAATTATGATTTATTGTTGAACCTATTGGAATTTAATTCTCACTATATTTTCATATCATGTTTAGAAAATTAGTTTTGTAGATCTTTTTTTGCTCTAGCTCTTAGTGTACGTTGGATCAAGTTACTCTATGTTAGGTAGATCGTAGAAATTAATAAAATGTTTGCGGTCAAGTTGGTTAAGATCCTGGTGAAGGTGCAACCACCCGCACCCGTATCTCCGGAACTAGTCAATAGGGATGAATAAGACTCCCTGCTGACATTCCTTGGCACCCCAAGGGGCACTATAAACAGCCCGCTGACATGCCCTGGCACCCCACCTAACACCCCACTGTCATTCCTTGCCACCCTACTAACATGCTCAAGCACCCCGTCAGGCACCAAGGGTAGCGCACTGACATGCCCTGGCACCCCGCTAAGCACCATGGGCAGTACGCTGACATTCCCTGACACCCTGCTGACATGTCTTGGCACCCCGTTAAGCACCATGGACAGCCCACTAACTTGCCCTGTCACCCTACTGACATGCCTTAGCACCCACTCCAAGCACCATGAGCAGCTCGCTGACACACCTTGGCACCCTGCTAGGCACTATGGGCAGCCACTAATATTCTCTAGCACCTCGCCGGCACCATGGGCAGCCCGCTGACATGCATCGGTAGCACATTTCCATGCACCATAGGCTACACTCTTACACCACTTGACACGCTCGTGAGAGGGATAGATCGAGGCGGGCAACACTAGTACTTGGGCATCCCGTAGGTATGGCCTGGCACGTTGCCAATTGCGATGGGCAGCAAACTTGGGCACCTTGTAAATTCAACTTCAAGTTGGACTTTATGATAAATATAGGGAGGAGCCAGGTTAGGGAGGGACAGATCGAGGCGAGCGATGCTAGCACTTGGGTATCCCACAAACATGACCTGACACGTTGCCAGTCATGATGGGCAGCAAACTCAAGCACCTTATAAATTCAACCTCATGTTGGACTTTATGATAAATATAAAGAGGGTCAAAGCTTGGGGAGGAAAAAATCGAGGCAAGCGACACCATCACTTGGCTGTCCCACAAGCATGGCCTAGAACAGTGCTAGTCGCGATGGCCAACAAACTTGGACGCCTTGTAAATTGAGCCTCAAGTTGGATTTTATGATACATATCGGGAGGGACCACGGGGGGAAGGGACATAACAAGATGGACAACGCCGACACGCTATTGAGCACCATTGACATCCCACAGTCATGGCATGGCGCACTGCCAAGCGGCATACGCAACACACTCGGACACCTTGTAAATTCAGCCTCAACTTGAATTTTATGATAAATATCAGGAGGGACCTCGAGAGTGGGGGGAGGGACAAATTGAGGCACGAGGAGGCATGCTTCCACCCTTGGCCGGCACGAGCCGCTCTTTCCCAATATCTCACACACATGTGTCGAGTTTTTAGAAAAAAATAAATGTACATTTTTATATAAGCGTCGTGATGGCCACATTTTTTTACCCCAGTGACCTACGTCGATGGCCGGCGATGGGCGATGCCCGGCCCCTTGGGTTGCCTGGGTCTTGACCTGGTGCATCTTGGCATGGCATGGTGGGGTTAGCATTCCGCATACGGGGGGTTGCCACAGGGCCCCAAGATTCCCGCCCCCCATAAAAACCTTAATAGGCTTTTTTTCTTCTCGCACGAATAGACATCATTTTTCTTGAGTCACCCCAAGTTTTATTTGGTACTTATAGTTCAAATTTTTGCACAATTTTTAAAAAAACACTAAGAAAAATGTGATCATTTCTGCCAAGTTTTAGAATTTTCGGACATAGGATGAATATTTTAAGATTTTTTATATACCGAAATTTTGAAAAACTCTCAAAAATAATATATATTTTTTCGAATTGCTCTGAAACTTGTTGGACGCATTACATGGGTCCCCAATTGAATTATCATAACATAAAATTGAAAATGGCACTAGTAGATTTTGTGTTTTGCAGGTTTTTTCCTTTGGGATGCTCATTGACAGGCCCAAGGGGCACATTGACATGCTAGGATAGGTCCATGGGTATGCCAGGAAAGGAACTGGCACCCATGGCAGGTTGCTAGGAGCCTTAGGCATGCCAGGCAGGGTCCTAGTGCACATGGCACACTACTAGGGACCTACTAGCAGCTTGCTGACATCCCTTTGCACCACACCAAGCACCAAAGGCATCCCGTTAATATGTTCTTGCACATCATTGACAAGCCTTGGCACTCCCGCCAGGCACCATGGACCAACCATTGACATTCCCTAAACCCTCAACCCTCAACCCCAAACCCTAAATCCTAAAACCCAAAATTCTAAACCCTACACCCTAAATCCTAAATCCTAATGCTAAACCCTAAACCCTAAACCTTAAACCATAAACCCTAAACCCTAAAACCCTAAACCCTAACCCCCTAAAACTCTATACCCTAAATCTTAGAACCCCAGACCCTAGATTCTAAACCCTAAACCCAAAACATTAAGTAAAAAAAAAATTTGTCCATATCCTTTATAGTGATTGGGAAGATTAGAAAGATTAGAAGGATTTTTGGCATTGTCGCACAAGTAACAATTTCAACTTCTTCTTTTTTCAATTGAGGTACTTTTAATGGAAAGGGGGGAGTGAAACTCCCAAAATTCTCAATTAAACCAAAAAAAATATCTTTAAACATCCAATTCTCAAATGAATAGCCATAATTGTAATCTTTATAAACTACAAAAAATAGGCTTTTCCTATAAAAATATATTGCTATAAATGTGTCTGCATTCTACACATTATTACCAAACTAATGCGCAAAGAAGTAGCATTTGTCTCATCTTTTTCTCAACATGACAACTTGTTAGCAAACATTGTACCTCAAAAGCATGGCATGTGACAATACATAATTGGCATACATGATTGTCAAAATTCTTTCATCAGTCACAAGTAGTAGTTGAGTAATTTCATCAGTGATAATGTACAAAATGATATGATGAAAAACACACAATCAAATAGATAGAATTTTTGTCCAAAAAAGAAAAATAGATAGAATGTTCAAGCATTAATTGTTAAATAAATTGTCAAAAATCGCTCACTGATGTGAAAAAAAAGAGGCAATAAATTAGAAGAAAAAATGAAAATATCATATATAAATAAAGAAAAAGTAATTTTTAACTACTTTAATATACAATTATCATATAAATTAACTATTCAAGCATAAATTTTATATAAATTGTAAACTTTGAAGAGAAAGTATGCTAATCATCCATAAAGGACTCCAGTTCATAACCCAAAAAGACGTGGATGCACTAAATTTTAGATAAGAAACAATTTATACATTTATAACTTAGTTGAATTTATTGTAAAATATTTAGGTTATCACTTTCAAAGTTTGTTTAAAGTGTCCGCTGCTAATTAAAACAATAGTTTAAGCATGCACATTATAAACTTAGTAATATGCTAAATCAACTACTTCATCTACTTATTGTTCATACCTTTTTACCATACCTATATTGCTTTCATTTTGACTCATAACATGGGTAACCTAGTTTAGCTTAATAGAGGTGAAAATCTTAACATTTAACTAGTAAATTAGAAAGAAAAATGGTGTGGATCGATGACAATGACGGCGACAACAACAACAGTAGCTAAGCCTTTTCCTACTAGGTGGGAGTATCTACATGGATCAACATAACATAAATTCAGAACTTTGTTATTTTCTCATTCTAATGCATTATATAAAACATGATTGATACAAGAATGAAAAAAGGAAAAAAGAAAGAATTCACTCAGTTGTTAAAGATGATAACCTTTCGTCCCTCAAAAAGGAGCCAACAGGCACCTTTAACTACACTAAAGGTGGCTCCCACTATATCTTCTCTTTATTTCCAAAATGCACTATATTAAACCCTCATGGATGTGTATGTTAGGGTGTGAAGTAAATAGTAGGAGTAGGCTTAACTTAGTCCCACATTGCTTATTTTATAAATTTTACAACTTGCACCTTCTCATCAAGAGAGTACATCATGAGCCTTTCAACTCACGCATTTCAAAATATTATATCTCTAGTATTTACTTTAACATGCTTAGTGGAGAAAAAAATTAGTTTCTACCACAGCAGATTTTTTTCGATTGCTGAGTTACTAACTGATAATTTCTAGCAATTGGAAAAATATTTTGGCAAGTTCTTTTGGGACAAATGATGACCCAATCCAAAGAAAACAACTCAAGTGACCCTCCATGATTTTTTTAAGCAACCAACGGCCTATTCACATGCCTCCACATTGGTTCTATTGCAATGTCCACACGTTATGATGTGAGGGTGAGAGATAACCCCTTTTGAGATGCTTTTGATGATGCCTATTCAGAGACCTCCAACCAGTCCAGTTCCAACTTTTGTTCTTTGTTTTGGTCCTGGATTTGTGATCGTATTTTGCTCAAAGTTTTTCAAAGGTTCTTATGCCTTTCATTTCCTGTTTGGAGACTTGTGAGTTATGTCCCATAAATTTTTAGATTTGTTCCAAGGTATTCCTTGCACCTATATTCTAGTATGTCTTCTCCTATTAAGTCTAGTATTTTTTTCCTCGATTATTTTTGCATCTTTGACTATTACTTCTGAAAAACTAGTAAGGAGTGTCAATTATTTGTCTGGGCTACTGTTGAGTTATGGTTCATCGAATAGGGACATAAAGACCACTTGGTGCAAAAAGAAATATATATGCCAATTGTTGATCGACCCAAGTGGATACAGGTTTATGCCCTATTGCATAGTTTTTTAGGACATACCCTTTCCCATAAACTTTTACTTATTTTTCAATCATATGAAACTTGTTACTTACGGTGCTTACCTTGGTAGACCTTTGACTTTATTTGACCTCAATTAAGATAATATTTTGTCTAACCCTAGTGTTTTATCCATGGAAAATGTTTTTGCACAGCCATTATTGTGTATGTCCAGTTCATAAGAGTTACTCGCTCCTCCATCTAATATGTCCCTTGGTGATTCTACTATTTTAGCTTCTCAAACTTCGAAAACAAGATCCTATGGTAGGAGATGAGGAGGAGGCGATTGTAAACATCATTAGTTCATATATTGCAATAAAAGCGGGCACACCAAAGATTATTGCTATGCTCTTCATGAATGACCACCTTGTACTACTAATGTTGCTCATGTTACTACTAATGAGCCTAACCATAATACATTTTGGGGTCCATCTTCACAGAGTGTACTTTATCTAGTGCTCATTATGATGATTATTTGTAATATCATGGAACTCAATAGTCCTCAGCTGCTTTTGTGTCCAAAGCAAGTAATCTTGGTAATTATATTGTCTACATTACACCATTGTCCTCTTTTAGTTTATGGATCCTTAATTATGGTTCTTCTGATCACATATTTGGTAATAAAAACTTTTTTACTATTTTGTTACTACTTTACATTCATGTCCCACTATTACTTTAGCTAATAGATTTCAGGTATAGATTTAGGCATTGGAAAATCTTGCCATCTTTCTTATTTTCCCTTAAACTTTGTTCTTTTTATGCCTGAATGCCTATTTAATTTTATTTCTATCAGTCGCTTGACTCATACACTACATTGTTCTCTCACTTTTTTATGAATATGTTATTGTGCAAGAATAGGGTAGATGATATATGATTGGCACAAGGTATGAGTCGCAGGGATTGTATCACCTTTCGTTATCAATTGCCTACACAACTACTAGTTCTTTGGCCCTCCTTCATAGCCATTTGAGACACATATTTCAAAAATTCAGCCAATGGTTATAGGTTTTTCATCTTTAAATTATTTAAATTGTGAATCGTGTCAGCTTAGTAAACACACTTAGGCTTCATTTTATAAGAGAATCAATAATCAAGCCATGTCTCTTTTTGACCTTTTTCATTTAGATGTTTAGGACCCTAGTCATGAAAGCTTTTTTCTTGGTTTTTAGTATTTTGTAATATTTATTGACAATATTTTCATTGCACTTACTTTTTTTATGAAAATTTGATTAGAATTGTTTTCTATATTTACCAAGTTTATCTCAAAAGTTAAAACATAATTTAGCACAACAGTTTATGCTCATGAATATTTTTGCATCTTTTCAAATTTCTATGAATTCACAGAGAATTCTTCATCAATCCTCGTGTGCTCATACCCTACACAAAAAATGGAGTTGTTGAACATAAGAATCGTCATCTCATTGAAACCACTCACACCTTATTATTGCATAATCATGTACCCCTTTAGTTTTAGGGAGATGTTCTCACTACATGTTACTTGATTAATTTAATTGTATAAGCTTTTTACCAAATCCATCAAGTGTTAATTTCTTGGCTATTCTTGTCCTCAAAAAGGGTATTGTTGCTACTCTCTAGCTATCAACCATTTTTTTCTCTATTGATGTTACTTTTTTAGCATTCTTTCTATATCAATGGAATCTCTCAATGTGATAAAGTTACTTTCTATTCCTTACAATGGTCCTCCTGCCATCGCTTCTCCTCCACCTCTTCAAACATACCATCATCACCCAGTCTTATGGCAACTAATGACTCACGTCCTACTTCAATGCCTTTTCCTACCTCAAAATTGCTTCTAGATTATATTCTCCTTATGGCTCTTTGAAAAGATAATCATTCTACTATAAATCATCACGTATTTATTATTTCTTAAGCTATCATTATTTGTATTCACCCTATCATGCTTTTGTATCCTCTTCATCTTTTATTTATATGCTTGAAACTACTAGTGAGGCTCTTTCACATCCCAAATGGCACAAGGCTATGATTGATGAGATAGATGCTCTTCATTCTAGTAGTACTCGGGACTTAGTTACTCATTCATATGATAAAACCATTTTTGGTTGTCATCGGGTGTATACTGTGAAGATTGGCCTTGATGGACAATTTGACCGCCTTAAAACATGCCTTGTTGTTAAAGGCTATACTTGAATTTTTTATTTAGACTATGATGATGTATACTTTCCTATGGCTAAGATTGTATTAATCCACTTATTTCATTTTATGGATGCCATGCAGCATTGGCATTTTTATCAATTAAACATTAAAAATGCCTTCTTGGTGAGCTTGCTAAGAAGGTTTATATAAAGTAACCTAGTTTATTGCTCAAAGGGAGTCTAGATTAGTATGCTTGTTGCGTCGTTCTTTCTACAATCTAAAACAATCTCCTAGAGCATGGTTTAGCTGATTCAGCATAGTTGTTTAACCAATTGGACTAACTTAGAGTAAGTTTGATCATTCAGTTTTCTATCGACACACTTCTCATGATCGTTGCAACTACTTGGTTGGTCTATGTGGATGACATTGTCGTCATAAGTATAGACCAAGATAACATTCAATCATTGAAGAATCATTTCTTTGATAATTTTCAAACCAAGGACCTGAGGAAATTTAAATATTTCCAAAGCATTAAAATTGCTTAGTCTATTTTTGGCCTTGTCATCTCTTAAAGGAAGTATGCCCTAAATATTTTGGAAGAAAGTGGTATGGTGAACTATAGGCCTATTAACACACTTATAGATACTGAATGTTAAATTATTACTTGGACAAAGGGAACCATTGACAAATCTAGGTAGGTAATAGAGTTGTTGGAAAATTAAAATTATCTCACAATTACATAACCAAATATCTCATTTGCACTAATTGTGGTAAGTCATTTTTTACAAGCTCTATGTGACAATCATTGGGATATTGTGATCCAAATTTTTAGATAGCTTAAGAGAGTGCCAATGTTGGTATTGTTGTATAATGATAAGCTCACACTCAAGTGACTGGTTACACTAATGCCAATTAGGCAAGACTTCTTTCTCACAAGCATTGCACTTTTGGATACTATGTCCTTATTGGAGGAAATTCAAAGTTCTTGGAAAAGCAAGAAACAGGATGTCGTTGCTTAGTCTAATATAGAAGTTAAATATCATGTTATGGCACTAACTACTTGTGAGCTTCTTTGGTTGAAACAGTTGAGTTGAAATTTGGCAAGGTCACTTAGATGTAGCTGATTTGTGATAATCAAGTTGCCCTGCTTATAGCCTCTAATCCTATTTTTCATGAGAGGGACAAGCATATAAATTTTGATTATCATTTTGTCAAGGAAAATATTTTTTCTAGTTGCATTACTATAAACTTTGTTAAGTCAAGTAATCAACTATCTTATATTTACATTAAGTCCCTTAGAGGTCTTCAGATTAAGTATATATGTAACAAGCTTGGTGCATATGACCTATATGCTCTAACTTGAGCGAGAGTGTTAAAGTGTGATATAAAAAGTAGGAGTAGGCTTATCTTTTAGTCCTACAATGATTATTTTATATGCCATACAACTTGCACCTTGTTATAAATAGAGTACATCATGAGCCTTTCAACTCATACATTCCAAAACATTTTCTCACTCTAGATTTTACTTTATGGGTGCATAAAAGATTATCCTTCCTACTACTTTCAATGTCAATGATGCAATCTCATATCCAGTACAAGGTTGGGCCAAATGTGATCTCTATTTCACACTTCTCTTTAAACTTGTGCTGGAACAATTTTATTTCATGTTTAATTGAACATTGCAGCTATGTAATGCAACTCAGCTCATTCCTTCTATTTATTGCAGCATTTCTATTAAGAAGACATCAAAGACTTAAATTATTAAAGAAGAAACCATAACTATTACCAAATTTCAATCCTTTCTAATCTATTACTTTAGTTTAAGGCAACTTCATGATGAATTTTGTGGAACTTACAATTGTAATTTGAAATGGTTTCTCCTTTCTGCTGCAGTGGATGAAATTTTACCTTTTAGGCTATTTTAATCAATTGACAAGTTTTTTATTCTTATCACAGGTAATATAAAGTCAATCAAGTTACCTATACTACATTAAGTGCAGATACCTAACATTAAATCTATAACTTCTTCAGGTGATTTAAAATGTTAATTGCTGATCTATCCTATTTTTACAAAAAAGAAAAAAGTGAAGCTTTCTTCAATTTATGTTACAGACAATCTCTCGCCTTGTAAGATTTTCCAGATAATATGAATTACTACATTTTCTATTATTCCCTATGCATGCAAGGATTTCCAAACTAATGATGCAGGATTTGAGCAATGTTGTCCCCTTATTTTATTCATCTCCTATCTATGCAATTTAAATACTTTAGTATATTTTACCCAAAAAAATACTTCAATATAGAGCTGGTTGTTACCCATTAGATCCAATTGGGTTTCAAACAACCTATTTTCTATTGTTTGTGATTTTAAAAGATACCCAGATGAACTATCAGGACATTTAGGCAGCTGCGAATCACAAAGAATACAATAACATAGATATTAGCCATCCTACAATAGTTCACATAAAGTTATTGGTTACGTGCATCCACTTAGTGGTGTGGTTACTAATGAATGAGTTTTATACTCATAAATTAAATATTTTCATCTTATCTTTTTGCCTTAATTAAGCATTTATCTCCCTTATTTGTCTTTAATTTTGTGTATTTTTTACAGGTGGAGAGAAGAATAGAAAATAAACTCAATTGGAGGATCCAAAACTAAATTGTGGTTCTTTGGGAATTATGTCTATAAATCAAGCAAACAAAATAAATTCATTGAGGATGGCTAAGTAAGGAGCATTATTTTTTTTACTCTTGAGACACATCCTAATAGATATATGCATCAATTCAATTTTAATTTATGACCACATTTCTAAAAAAATTGAAACATAAAGATTCAAGACAGAACACCCCAATGTTAAAAATATGTTTGCTACTTGCTTTTCAACTTAATCTTACTGTAGTATTTTAGTCATATCTCAAAAAATACCTATATAATACGTACAAAATTTGGTAGATGAATAGCTAACACAATTTCATACAACTTTTGTGTTTGTGTGATCAACAAATTTAGACACCCAAAATGCTAAAATTAGGCTAAAACAAATATGTTTACTATTGCAGTCCACCCAATCTTATTGTAGTATTTATGCCCTATTTCAGAAAATAAATATTCAATGCATACGAAATTCGATGGGTGAGTATCTGACACGATTTTTTACAACTTTCATGTTCATGCAGTCAATAAATTCGGATATTAAAAGGGTCAAAATTATGTTAGAATAGAACCTATTTTTTGTTGCAGTCCAGCTTCACCTTGCTCCAGCATTCTAACCATAAGTCACAACTTATGTATCCAATTTGTTCACAATTTATATGGTTAGAAAGATAATGAAATTATCTACAACTTTTATGTTTATATAGTTAGTAGATTCGATGGATATGAAGCAATAATTCAATGATTACTTTCGATGCCCAATTTGTCAACTTAATGTAACTGGTTAGCCACCATTGTTAACAATTACCACACCTAATTTCATCTATAAATAGAAGGTTTGTGGGGGAGCTAAGAGTGATCTTGAGAAAACTTTTGTTAAAGTTTTAAGTGCTTGTAATATTTTTTTTCTCTTTAAACATTTTGTATCTTTACTTTCTTTCATAAATTTTATCATGGTTCTTTATCTTTTATTTTGTTTTCTTACCTTGATTATGAAGAACTAGTCTTTTAATGTTAAGTTGAAAGGGTGAAACTCTTGGTATAAAAATAATAATTTATCTACCTCTTAATTTCAATATTTATATTTGATGTTGTATTTATCTTCTTATTTATTTTCTTAAGTTAATTCTTTCTTAGAAGATATCTTTGTTGCTCCTCTATTGTTATTTTATTTTATTTTATTTCTTAAAGGATGGCTTTGTCGCCCTCTATTATCATCTTATTGTTATTTTCTTTCTTAGAGGATAGTTTTTGTCACGACCCTAATTTTAGGGCACGTGAAACACGTATATCATGAACATATATTTTCCAAAAATGTACATAATGCCATTCTTTATCATATAAACCAATACATATAGGTTCCCATACACATATACAATAAACAGTTTAAGTCTATAAACACCAGAGTAATAGTAGAAGTAAGGATCCTGCCTGTGACATTCAGAGCAACTCTAGAGTACAAATATTTTACAAATATAAAACATTGAGAGCCTAGAAACAATGTAGGCTCACCACTGGAGTACGACCTCTAGTCGATCACGTGGCTGTTGGACCAAACTCTATGTCTTTATCTGAAAAATAAATCAACATCGTGTAGTGAGTTTTACAACTCAGTGAGCAGATAATACCTCCTATGACCTCTTAGGTCAACATATGGATGTACTCATATAATAAAATTTATGTTATCAAAAATTACATTTCAGAAGTACATCCACATGGGACCCGCATTTTCAAATATTCTCTGTTCAAAAATCATAATCAGGTCTTTCAAACCATATGCGGTACTGTATACACAATGCTCATGTCAAGTTCAAAATCATTCAATACTGTAAAATTATTAATCAAATTATGCTATGCATTAAAACATTTCTCATAAAATATTCGGAGGATCCCATATCAGAACCACCATACCAGAGTTTGACCCCTTCCGTACTTTGGTGGTATAGGATTTTCCTAAACTCAGCATCCCGCTGAGGTTTGCCCTACTACCATTCAAGAAGACATGCGAAGGGACTCTGTATGGGTCTTTCCCAAGCACACAGCAAGGGATGGCAAATAACATCTCATACAACTGGCATCTCACCCATATATAGGAGGCATTCCACACTCCTTCACATATAATTTCCCGTGTGTTGGCCCTCACACGAGGCTAGCACCACCTCCCCTGCTAGCTGAGGCAATCAAGGTGCGCACCAGGGCTAACATCACCTGCTGTTAGCAGACAGTGTTTCCAATAGGATTCCTCCACAGAAAATACCATATGCACATATACCATATAATTCAGTATAAAATTCTCAATATAAAATAGACTTTTCAGTCTCAGTATATTCATCTGTCAAAACTTCCCAATCAG
This sequence comes from Gleditsia sinensis, assembly GCA_037074535.1. Lineage (NCBI taxonomy): Eukaryota > Viridiplantae > Streptophyta > Magnoliopsida > Fabales > Fabaceae > Gleditsia > Gleditsia sinensis. The sequence goes on from CM073474.1 coordinate 34,954, forward strand.
GGGAATCATATAATTATGCCCATATCTGAGGCAAATATATCACTGTAAAATCAATGTCACATGCATAACATATTGCCATTGTCATATAATGAGAAATGCATTTAGAAATAACGTATTCAAAGCATTTCAAAACATATTTCAAAAATCATACTCTTCTTGAACTAGATATCATTTCACATATGAAAATATAAATAATATGTAATCACACTCATTTATCCATGTAAAGTTCAAGAAGAATAAAAACAAACCAAAGGAAGAATTATCTACTCACAGGTAAGGGCTCTAGATTGGACAGCCATAAAATTCTCGTTTCTGGTCTGAATTCGGTAAAACAAACTCCAAAATCGAGTCCGGAAGGTCCAAAAACATGAAAAATGACTTCGGGAGTTTAGTTACTATTCACCGCCGAAAAATACTATTCACGCACGGAAAATACTATTCACCGCCACTATTCATCGCCGAAAATCACTATTCACCGTCACAAAAAATTTTACCAAATCAACAAAACGAATTCATATCCTAATGTTTATCTAATTTCTGAATCTATCTACAGAGTCAGATTTCTAATTAGAAGTCTCTAAGTAAGGTTTTTCAGAACTTACCTTTTACTGAGATTTTCTACTTCAGATCTACGGCGATTCAACGGTTGATTTGAAAAACTGATCAGTCAAAACTGAAGTACTCTTTGTCCTAAATCCAATAACACTTTCAGTTTTGATATTGAAAACCCATAAGCACTCCAAATCGAAAGATAAAATTGGATGTCACTATCCACTCACTATTCACTACTATGCATCTTTTCCTTTTTTTTCTGAATACTTTTCCCCTCCCCCGTTTTCGTTTTATGGTTTCCGTTTTCTTTTAATATAATAATAATGATTAAATAATTAATAATAGGATTTTCTTTTATAAAAATTCATATAAATTCTGCTTTTCATAATAAAATATTCCAAAATTTTCTAAAAATTTCCATTCTCATAAATCTTTAGTTAAACTCTTAAATCATGATTTTTCTTGATAAAAATCATAATAAAACAAATTTCAAAACAAATATCTTTATTCATATTAAAAGAAAGAATATTTCTAAAAATACCATAAAAATTCAATAAAGGCCGGTATAATTATTTTAAGCAACACAATATTTCTTTTACTTAAAAGTCCACTTACTTTTAACAAATCATAATCATTTCTACATAAATAAAAATATATTTGCTTATAGCGCGCCAAAACATAAATTCTCATATTTCTTTTGTAATTCTTTAATCCATGTAATAAATATACATATTTTCACCGGTTCTTATCTCTATTGTCAAAATTCTCTCTTTTATTCTAAATTTCCTTTAATTGGAATTTTCGTTAAATTTTACGGTTATTACATTCTTCCCCCCTTAAAGAAATTCGGTCCCCGAATTTCATCACCATAGTTGCAAATAAATACTAATCTCATTGTTCAAATAAGCGCAGATATCTAGTGCGTATATCCTCCTCTCTTTCTCCAGTAGTTTCCTCAGAAGAATGATTTTTCCATATCACTTTTACTGTAGATATTTCTTTTGTCCGTAACTTCTTTATTTGTCTGACCACTATTGCTACTGGTTGTTCCTCATGGGTTAAATCTTCCTGTAACTGAATCTGTGGACAATGTATAACATGTACAGAATCCGGTAAATATTTATGTAGCATAAACATATGAAAAACTGGATGGTCATTACCCAAGGTAAAGGCAAACGATAAGCCACTGAACCGATCCTATCAAGAATTTTAAATGATCCTTTATACCGAGGGTGTAACTTCCCTTTCTTTTCAAATATCATTACCTCTTTCATTGATGAGTCCTTCAAGAATATGTGGTCACCAACTAATAATTTCGAGTGCTAAACATTCATAGTCCTTATAAACTTTTGACTTGTATTGAGTTTTCAGTATTCTTTTTCTAATCAATTTCACTTTATCAATGACATCTTATAATAAATCTAACTCAACTGAGTCATTTAACAGAACATTTGTAACACCTCTTACATAAGGCTTAAATCTTCTAATATCATTTTATTATAGACAAATTCTGTTAAGAAATCTTCGACCAATCTCAAAAACATATGCTTGAAGCATGCTCTCCAAACTAGCATCATCAATTTAGATAAGTCATATTCTATCTATTGCATGTTATTCCAAATTAGATTTCTAAAAAGTTTAACTTTTCTCAATTCACTCACATATTAAGAAACCTATGATGTTCATGTAAAACTTCAAATGATGCCATTGTATATTGGCATGATAATTACTGATATGAGCAAGTTCAACTAAAGACAATTAATTTCTTCCAACTTTCACCACAATAATATAAAGATACTTAAAGCATAATTTCTAATGTATAAACACATCATTTAAATTTAGTATCAGTCATACTATAATCTAATAAAGATCCTTAGACTTCCTGAATAACTCTCTTGAGATAATATATTCAATTCGTATTTGCCAACATACCCACCAATGAAAAATTTCACTTGTATCTTCTTTTTACCATTATACTAGTACCATTTTTTTTATCTCAGTATATCCTTATTACCTCTGGTAATCCATATTCACAATCTATGACTTCTTCTGAAATCTCCTTTCTCAACAATTATCCATACGTAAATTTCCAATCTCAACATAATTTACATTCTAGATATTAGTCTTAATTTAGCAAGGTATAAATCCTTAACATAAATATCTTAATCACTTACATTATTCTCAGAGAAGATTCTCAAAATATTCCCCATGTTTCTAAATTAAAATTTTCGAGATTAGCTTAAATCTTACTTTCCATACTTTACACCTCAAAAACTTCAACACCGTTAACTCATTTGATTACATTCGTCAAAGCACCATTACATCATCATCCATCTATTTTTTTCAAAATCTCTATTACTTTAATCTACTAATCAGTTGAATACCATAATAACTGAGTTCTAAAGATTAGAAATTATCTTTCCTTGCAATGAAGGAAAACAACCTTGCATTTAATGCCAACCGTTAATGAGGGAGAATGCAGCGAAACAGACAAAAAGCACAATAGAGAATGGTGCCAAAATAGAAAGTCAAAAATTTGGACAAACATTGAAAATCATTAAAATCGGTGGCCGTAATTCTTGAAAATCTGTAAACAAAATCTAGCTTCTATTTCGACAAAAATCGGTGGCCATAAATTTTGAATATATGTGCCAAAATTTAATTCAAAGATATTGTTATTCGGCAGAAGCAGATCATATGGAAAAGAAATATTTCTGAGCCTATAAAGTCTGTGAATAACAAGAGCACATAGTTAACTGGTAGGATGCAGTTGGTTGCTTCAAAATATATATAATCAATCAACTGTAAATAACCAGTCCAAATTAAAATTTCTCAAAATAGCTAGTCGACTTAGAAACCAATAGTCAACTGGTAAAAATATTGAGAAAACAAAATAAACCATTTGATTGTTCCTCTTCAACAATTAATTGGTTTTCATTTTCACTCTTTTTTTTTCTTCTTTTTTACAATGACGGCTATCACCTACAACCTTTCTACAAAAATCAAGACATCAATGCTTCATCAAAGACAACAAGAAAAAGACAAATTTCTGGTGATATCTTATCGTATGCTCTTTATGTGCTTAATATGGGTCACAGTCATAACTACTGTACATATACATGCTTGCCGTCTTTTTTTTTACCTTTAATTTAGCTTATATCCACCAATCACTCACATAGCTGTTCTAATCATACCTGGCCTATTCACATAGCTTATGCCCTTTCCTGAGTTCAATAAATACTTACATTAGCATCTTTGTCTATACTCAAAGTTAAGGTAAGAACAATTATGGAGGGAACAGCATTCCGTCAGTTTCGAAATATCTGTGTCTTTTGTGGTTCCAGTCCTGGAAAACATGGGGAGTATGTTAAAGCAGCACAAAATCTAGGTATGGTGCTAGCTAGGAGAAGAATTCATTTAGTGTATGGTAGAGGTAACTGTAGGTTAATGGGGTGTGTGGCTATAGCTGTACATGTAGGAGGATGCCAAGTTCTAGGTTTTATTCTTACAGCTCTAGCTGCATCCAGCAACATAGGAAAGACAATTGGGGAAGAATATAGAGTAGCTTCCATGTAACAACTCCATTTATGTAAATTTTTTTTTTTTTTTTTTTTAAAATACCATGAAGTTATTACCTCGTTACAACTTAACTCAATATAACATTTATTTCATTTATACAATACTGAGTTTCCATACACACTATTATTTTACAAACTACACACCATTATTTTACAAACATTTGTACAAAGATACATATTAGTTCTAATCATCTATATCGACTACTTCTGGGGACACTGGTTCGGGTGGCACGTCCACCGGAATCTCAGTTACATCTACGACAGTTACATCAGAAATAACTGGAAGTTGCCCAAGGTAGGGCACCTCGATCCAACGTACAGAGATAATAAGTGTCATAGAGAATATCTGCATATTTATTATTCTGAACATGATATGGAAATATAGTGAGAATTAAATCCCAGTAAGTTCAACAATAAATCATAATTTACCATCAATATAGTTCATCATGTCATGTTCAGCTGTATAAACTACAGAAAATATCTTTAAGTCACATGAATGCACTTTATCATGCACATGAAAATTATACAGTTATGACATGTATGGTATGAATAACTATTTTTCGAGTTTTATATGATGGCTATCCACTTATTCTTACTTCAAGCTACCCCGGTCAGGGTGAGTATTCTCTACTTTTCGGTACGGGCTTATCTCGCTCCGTCCGACATGGCACACTTTCTCTTTCTTTTCTTATTAACATGATCATAACCGTTGGTAGGGCGTCCCCTACTGGTGCACCACACGGATTGCCATGTGACCGTGCTCATTTCTTTTCTTTTCACAATGATAGCCAAAAATATGCTTTCAATAACAAGTATGTTCATCAAAATATAACTATTACCATAAATCATTGGTAATCATGCCATGAACATAACCATTTAAAATATCACTTTATAAAATATTTCCATGTCAAAATTCCATACTAATACCTTAGTAACTGGATAGTAATTGTAGTCTGTAAACAGCGCACCAGAAAAGTTCCCAGGAAAGAGAGGTGGGTCACTAATGGACACGCTTAAGTACCATGTCTTTCCTTGCCAGAGCTTTCCTTAGACATGCACTTTTCACAAATCACAATTTTGTTTTCCAGTAACTAGAATAATTCTTTTCTGATGTGAAAATACTGCAACCACGGAGCATACTAAGATTTTTCAAATAAAAACCGGCACTTTCAAAACTTCTTGTAAATTTATATGAGTACTAGGGTAAATTCCATGTTAAAAATTACACACTTAAAATGGTAGTAAGTTCATGCAATGGCAATGGCTATGGCTATACTAGTCATTTGTTAAGATTCATCTTCTTTTTAAAATACTAATTTTATTTCTTTATTTTCTTGATGCAGGTTTTCATCCTATCTAACCTTCTCTTACTAATCAGAGCATAACTCCCTCAATTTAACTCTGATGTAGGTGATCTTAGTGTCAATTTCAAGATAAAACAATTATCTAAAACTATTATGTTGAACATTGTAGCGAAATATTAAGAAATCAAGGTGATATTACTCCCTAAATGTACAGATTATTTCTTCTCGTGTAAGTTCTGACCTTTACTGACTAATTAGACCATATCTCCCAAATTTGAACTCCAAATTGAGTTATTCCAGTTGGTAAAAATCCATGAGCCCTATATCTATAATTGTTATCTTGGCGTACGATTTTAACTTCCTACAGAATATTTTCCAGAAATTCAAAAACTAAAGCTTTAATAACATATTCTGAACAAACATTTTCTGACCTCTGCTTACTAATCAGCTTATATCTACCTCAAATGGACTTCAAATTGAATGATTCCAGTGCCTAAAAATCCATGACACATTTATCTTTAATTCTTATGTTAATAATTTATTTTAATTCCTTACAGATACTTCTCAGAAATTAAAATACCGAAGCTATCCTAACATATTTTTCCCTGATGACCCATTTTCTGACCTTTGTCTACTAATCGGCTCATATCTCCCTCATATGGACTCCAAATTGAATGATTCCAATGGCTAAAAATCCATGACATACATATCTTTAATTCTTATGTTAACCATTTATTTTAATTCCCTACCAATAATTCCCAGATATTAAATTACCGAAGCTATCCTAACATATTCTTCCCTAATGATTCATTTTCTGACCTTTGACTACTAATCAGACCATAGCTACCTCATATGGACTCCAAATGGAATGATTCCAGTGGCTAAAAATCCATGACACATTTATCTTTAATTCTTATGTTAACCATTTATTTTAATTCCCTACCAATAATTCCCAGAAATTAAATTACCGAAGCTATCCTAACATATTCTTCCCTGATGATTCATTTTCTGACCTTTGACTACTAATCAGACCATAGCTACCTCATATGGACTCCAAATGGAATGATTCCAGTGGCTAAAAATCCATGACACATTTATCTTTAATTCTTATGTTAATCATTTATTTTAATTCCTTATAGATTGTTCCCAGAAATTAAAATACCGAAGCTTAAAATTCTGCCACCCATAGCCATAACCATGCATAACTATCTACACCAACCTAAGTATTCAAACATCATCACATGCAAGATCAATATGTAACATGATATAGCAACATCATGACCAATCATAAAAGTTCTAAGATCAAAATCTCATACAAATATTATAAGTTTCAAAAGTTTTCTTCAAAAAGAAATATTGTTAAACTTACCTTTAGCTTTCTAAACTTCTCCTTCTTCTTCCTTCCTTTCTTCTTCTCTCTTCTCTCCTTTCCTCACTCTACCTTGCTTCTATTTCTCTCTCTTTCTCACTTGGACGAAATTAAAGTGTTGTAAGGGTGGGTTCTCTTATATAGACCACCAAATAATTCACCTTTCATGATCATGGATCTACCTTATCACAATTAAGATAAACTTTGTTGAATTTTTGGAAAACAAACAACTTATGTTCTTGTCTTCCTCTTCCTTAGTCAAGATATGCATAGGAAAAGGAGATTTGTATTTTGAAAATTATGATGATATGTTCTTAAGATAAGGGACAAGGTCCCTTTGATTTAGGGATTCATTTAATTTTTCTTTTGTCTTAATCAATTATGATAGGTTGCCTTTTTAAGTGGCAAATTTCTAGCCCTTCAATCTCCATTATTTGGTTGATATTATTTGTGTGGGCTATGAATGTTTTGTCCTAATACCATGTATTATCATACCACTTGCTAAAATTATGAGTGAAGGATATAGATGTTTTTGTCCTAAAGCCTTGTATTATCATGCCACTTGCCTAAATGATGAATGTAGAATCACACCACTTGTTAAATTTTTGTCTTAATGCCATATAACCTAATCTTTATTCTTATTCTTATATCATCATCTAATTTATTTTATTTTATTTTTCCTCTTGGATTTGGGCTTATTCTTACCCATTATGGGCTTGTCCTACCCATTTTCTTTGCTTTGGATAAAATTCTTCCTTTCTTGGTGGGCTTGGTCACATTTTCATAATTTTTGGGCTATTGGTGAAATTACTATATCCTAGTCCAAGTCTATGTTTAATTTCTTGTTTAGGTTATCCAATGGGCTTGCTAGAAAATTATGTGAAGTGGAAAAACTCTATATGAAGTGTCCATAGGTAAAAGCCCAATGTATGGGTAAAGATTTTAAACTTAGTAACTATAGTTCTTGAATTAGGAAAAATTACCCTAATTCAATGTTCTTTGAAATTTTAAGACCTTTACTTGTTTCTAAAAATTTATCTTCCTTATCCAAGAATTTTGCATCTCTTTAGTATGTTATTTCTAATTTCTTTCCTATTAGATTTTCCTTCTTTATTTGTTCTCTTAATGTTAGAAACATTTTCTATGCATATACCTAAGGTGAAGAATTTCTAAGGATTATATTTCCTTAGATATCTAAAATATTGTCTAATAAATTTTATTTCCTTAATTAAATTTTTTATGTACCTTTATCAATAAAAGAAACGAAATTAAGGATGTTACATTTCTCTCCCCCTAAAAGAAATTTTGTCCTCAAAATTTCAGAAATTACCTTATAAGAACAATTGCGGATATTTCTTCCTCATGACTTCTTCCAGCTCCCAAGTTGCTTCTTCCGGAGTCAAACCTTCCCATAACACCTTAACTAGGGGAATGGTTTTATTTCTCAGTTGCTTCACGTCAGTGTCCAATATGGATGCAGGTACTAGCTGGTATGTCATGTTCTCCTTTATTTGGATTGGTTCATCCAGTATTATATGTGATGAATCTGAAAGATACTTCCGCAGCTGTGATACGTGGAAAACATTATGCAGGTTGGACAAATTAGGTGGAAGAGCAACTTGATATGCTGATGTCCCAACTTTCTTTAGAATTTGGTAGGGTCCTAAAAATCGCGGACTTAGCTTTCTTGTTTTGAGAGACCTACCAACTCCAGTAGTCGGGGAAAGTTTCAGAAATACATGGTCTCCTTCCTCAAACTCTAGAGGTCTATGTCTCTTATCGTAGTAACTCTTTTGCCGACTCTGAGCTGTAAGTATTTTGTTTCGTATCATCCTGATTTGTTCAGTGGTTTGTTGAACTAGATCAGGACCTAACAAGTTCTTTTCTCCTACCTCGAACCAACATAGTGGAGATCGGCACTTTCTACCGTATAAAGCTTCATAGGGGGCCATCTTAATGCTAGAGTGATAGCTATTATTATAAGCAAACTCTACTAAAGGTAGGTACTTATCCCATCCTTTACCTTGCTCTATCACACAGGCCCTCAACATATCTTCTAGGGTTTGAATTGTTCGTTCAGTCTGCCCATCAGTTTGAGGATGATAGGCAGTACTGAACCGCAACTGGGTTCCAAAAGCTTCTTGCAACGCCTTCCAAAACCTCGATGTGAACCTCGGATCTCTATCAGAAACAATATTTAAGGGAATCCCATGAAGTCTAACTATTTCCTGAACATACAATTGGGCCAATTTATCTAGTGAAAAGTTAATTTTTATGGGCAAAAAGTGAGCAGATTTGGTTAATCTGTCAACTATTACCCAGATAGAGTCATGTCCCACTGAAGTCTTAGGTAAACCTACAACAAAGTCCATCGAAATACTATCCCATTTCCATTCAGGAATCTCCAGAGGTTGAAGAAATCCTGCTGGCTTTTGATGTTCCACTTTCACCTTCTGACAAGTTAAACATTTTGCCACGAACTCAGCAATGTCATTTTTCATCCCTGGCCACCAATACATCCTTTTTAAATCCTGGTACATTTTAGTGCATCCAGGATGGATTGTGTATTTACTTTGATGCGCTTCCTTCAGTATCTTAGTCCTCAACTCTTGTTCTTGAGGGACACAAATCCTTCCCTGATACATGATTGCTCCATCTTCCATTACAGAAAAATTACCTTGGTCTTTATGATCTTGTAAGTATTGATCGTGAGCTTGAGCTTCTTTGATCTGGGCTCTAAGGTCAGACCTTATACTTAAACCATTAATGACTAGATTCTTTGGAGTAAGAGTAGTGGCTAGCTTCAAATTTCGAAACTCCTCTAGCATCTGCATCTCATACACCATCATCTGACCCATATGCAGAGATTTTCGACTCAAGGCATCTGCTACAACATTCGCCTTTCCGGGATGATACTTTATCTCAAACTTGTAGTCATTGAGGAATTCTACCCATCTTCGTTGCCTCATATTTAACTCCTTCTGATCAAAGAGGTATTTAAGACTCTTATGATCACAATATACTTCAAAGGTTGCCCCGTACAAATAGTGTCGCCAAATCTTTAAGGCAAACACTACTGCCGCTAATTCAAGATCATGGGTTGGATAGTTTCCTTCGTGGGGTCTTAGTTGTCTAGAGGCGTAAGCAACTACTCTCTTGTCTTGCATTAACACACACCCTAGCCCTTTCTTTGAAGCATCACTATACACTTCAAAATGTCCTGTGGGGTCTGGAATAATTAAAACAGGAGGAGTGGTCAGTCTTGTCTTCAGCTCCTGAAAACTAGCATCACATTGATCAGTCCATTTGAAAGGAATTCCCTTCCTGGTCAATTTAGTCAATGGCAAGGCTATACGAGAGAAGTTTTGTATAAATCTCCTGTAGTATCCTGCCAAACCAAGGAAACTTCTGATTTCCGTAACCGTCTTTGGTGTCTCCCACTTAATCACTGCTTCCGTCTTGCTAGGATCTACGGCTACCCCTCTATTAGAGATGACATGTCCGAGAAACTTCACCTCTGACAGCCAAAATTCACACTTCTCCAATTTAGCATATAACTTTTTCTCTTTCAGCACTTGCAGCACGATTCGGAGATGTTGTTCATGTTCTTTCTCACTCTTAGAATATATCAAGATGTCATCAATGAACACTACAACAAATTGATCTAGGTAGGGTCGAAAAATGCGATTCATGTAATCCATGAAAATTGCAGGTGCATTCGTTAACCCGAAGGGCATTACGAGAAACTCATAGTGCCCATACCTAGTCCTGAAGGCAGTTTTTGGTACGTCCTCCTCCTTAATCCTAATCTGATGATATCCTGACCGCAAGTCAATTTTAGAAAAGATGGAGGCTCCCTTTAATTGATCCAATAAGTCATCTATCCTAGGGAGAGGATACTTATTTTTGATAGTCACCTTATTCAGCTGTCTGTAATCTATGCATAGTCTCAAACTCCCGTCTTTCTTCTTAACAAACAATACAGGAGCTCCCCAAGGTGATACACTCGGTCTAATGAATTGCTTGTCTAATAGTTCCTCCAACTGCTTCTTTAGTTCTTGTAGTTCCTTCGAGGCCATTCGATATGGTGCAATAGAGATAGGCCCTGTCCCAGGTAGGAGATCAATAGAGAACTCTATCTCTCTCTTGGGAGGTAAGCCTGGAATATCTGATGGAAACACCTCAGGAAACTCGTTGGCTATTGGAAATTCATCAAGCTTCGATTCGACTTCTAGGTTTGATAAATACAAGAGAATGTATCCAAGTACTCCATTCTTCAACTCCCTATTAACTTGATTGGCATTTAACATCAATAACTGGACCTCCTCTTTCGGAGTAGAAGGTAGAAATTCAACGGTCTTGTTACAACAATTCAACAAGACTCGATTCCTAGACATCCAGTCTAACCCTAGAATGACCTCAATACCTCTTAAAGGTAAAATGACGAGGTCTAAAGAAAAAGTTTTCTCCTGGATGGTGACTTGACAGTCCTTACATACAGAGGAAGTTAATACCCGTTCCCCTGTAGGGGTTACTACAGATAGCTCATAGGGAGTTTCAGAAATAGGGAACTGAAACTTCCTAATACATTCCTCTGATATAAATGAATGACTAGCACCAGAGTCAAATAACACCATAAGAGCAAATCCATAAATATAGCATGTACCTTGTATCATTTCAGAAGATTGAGCTGCCTCTTGGCCGCTCAGGGTGAAAACCCTTCCTTTCACCTGAGGCCTCTGTTCTGGCTGCTTTCCTACATTCTGTGGGCAGTTTTTCGCAAAATGTCCCTTCTGTCCGCAATTGAAGCAGACATCTTGTCCCATGTAGCATGGCCGGTTACCATGCATGCGTCCGCATTTAGCGCACTTGACTGAGGCGAGGTCTTGTTGAAAAGGCCTAGGACCCGCAATCAATGGCCTCTTACCAGCTCCATATCCACTTCTTCTCACGTTCTTTCTAGGGTTGGGAAAATTTTTCTTCCTTTTCCATAGGTTTCGCCTTTGCTTCTCGTCCTCCACTGCCCTTAAACTCTTTTCCAGGAGTCTGCATTTATTTATCAGAGGTACAAACTCCCTGATCTCCATAGCTATAACAGCATTCTTTAACTCCGGGTTTAGTCCCGCTTCAAACTTAACCGCCTTCCATGCTTCATCTGGGTTATATCGCAGATAAGAGGAGAACTTAGACAGCTCCTCGAACCTTGCGATATACTGGTCCACGGTCATGCTTCCTTGCCTGAGTTGGAGAAATTCGATCTCTTTCTCTGCCCGTACAGTACTTGGAAAGTACTTTTCAAAAAAAATGTCCTTGAACACTTGCCAGGTGATCTGTCTTCCCTGATGAGCTAAAAGTTCTCTAGCTCCACGCCACCAGTATTCTGCTTCATCCTTTAACATATATGCAGCAAAAATGATTTGCTGCTCTTCAGTACAGCCCATCACTTCAAAGATTTTCTCTAATTCCCTAATCCACCTTTCGGCTATCGTTGGGTCATAACCACCTTGGAAACAAGGTGGTCTAGTCCTCAGGAACTCGGATATGCCATTATCTTTTCCAGCCGTCCGGTTGTTAGGACCAATCTCAACATTTGTGTTATTAGCATTCTGGAGATGTTGTAAAATTTGGTTGGTGGTCATAACTTGGTCTCGAATTGCCGTGGCCAGGTTGTGCAGGGTTTCCTCTGCATTGGTTGCTGGATTCCTCCTTGGTGGTGCCATTTCCTACTATGGTACAAAACAAAGTTATGCTGCTATTGAGGTGATCAAGCCCAATAGTTAGTTCAAAAATATTTAATAGCAGTCATAACACCACCTCGGCATATAGATAGGAAACACTAGTAATTTCTTACCTATATGAATCACTGATCCCCTACACAGCACAACCACAACATACTCAAGACACTATAAGATCGATTCAGATAACCATCCAACTACTGGCCATCTAGGATCGACCTGCTCTGATACCAATTATGTAACAACTCCATTTATGTAAATTTTTTTTTTTTTTTTTTTTAAAATACCATGAAGTTATTACCTCGTTACAACTTAACTCAATATAACATTTATTTCATTTATACAATACTGAGTTTCCATACACACTATTATTTTACAAACTACACACCATTATTTTACAAACATTTGTACAAAGATACATATTAGTTCTAATCATCTATATCGACTACTTCTGGGGACACTGGTTCGGGTGGCACGTCCACCGGAATCTCAGTTACATCTACGACAGTTACATCAGAAATAACTGGAAGTTGCCCAAGGTAGGGCACCTCGATCCAACGTACAGAGATAATAAGTGTCATAGAGAATATCTGCATATTTATTATTCTGAACATGATATGGAAATATAGTGAGAATTAAATCCCAGTAAGTTCAACAATAAATCATAATTTACCATCAATATAGTTCATCATGTCATGTTCAGCTGTATAAACTACAGAAAATATCTTTAAGTCACATGAATGCACTTTATCATGCACATGAAAATTATACAGTTATGACATGTATGGTATGAATAACTATTTTTCGAGTTTTATATGATGGCTATCCACTTATTCTTACTTCAAGCTACCCCGGTCAGGGTGAGTATTCTCTACTTTTCGGTACGGGCTTATCTCGCTCCGTCCGACATGGCACACTTTCTCTTTCTTTTCTTATTAACATGATCATAACCGTTGGTAGGGCGTCCCCTACTGGTGCACCACACGGATTGCCATGTGACCGTGCTCATTTCTTTTCTTTTCACAATGATAGCCAAAAATATGCTTTCAATAACAAGTATGTTCATCAAAATATAACTATTACCATAAATCATTGGTAATCATGCCATGAACATAACCATTTAAAATATCACTTTATAAAATATTTCCATGTCAAAATTCCATACTAATACCTTAGTAACTGGATAGTAATTGTAGTCTGTAAACAGCGCACCAGAAAAGTTCCCAGGAAAGAGAGGTGGGTCACTAATGGACACGCTTAAGTACCATGTCTTTCCTTGCCAGAGCTTTCCTTAGACATGCACTTTTCACAAATCACAATTTTGTTTTCCAGTAACTAGAATAATTCTTTTCTGATGTGAAAATACTGCAACCACGGAGCATACTAAGATTTTTCAAATAAAAACCGGCACTTTCAAAACTTCTTGTAAATTTATATGAGTACTAGGGTAAATTCCATGTTAAAAATTACACACTTAAAATGGTAGTAAGTTCATGCAATGGCAATGGCTATGGCTATACTAGTCATTTGTTAAGATTCATCTTCTTTTTAAAATACTAATTTTATTTCTTTATTTTCTTGATGCAGGTTTTCATCCTATCTAACCTTCTCTTACTAATCAGAGCATAACTCCCTCAATTTAACTCTGATGTAGGTGATCTTAGTGTCAATTTCAAGATAAAACAATTATCTAAAACTATTATGTTGAACATTGTAGCGAAATATTAAGAAATCAAGGTGATATTACTCCCTAAATGTACAGATTATTTCTTCTCGTGTAAGTTCTGACCTTTACTGACTAATTAGACCATATCTCCCAAATTTGAACTCCAAATTGAGTTATTCCAGTTGGTAAAAATCCATGAGCCCTATATCTATAATTGTTATCTTGGCGTACGATTTTAACTTCCTACAGAATATTTTCCAGAAATTCAAAAACTAAAGCTTTAATAACATATTCTGAACAAACATTTTCTGACCTCTGCTTACTAATCAGCTTATATCTACCTCAAATGGACTTCAAATTGAATGATTCCAGTGCCTAAAAATCCATGACACATTTATCTTTAATTCTTATGTTAATAATTTATTTTAATTCCTTACAGATACTTCTCAGAAATTAAAATACCGAAGCTATCCTAACATATTTTTCCCTGATGACCCATTTTCTGACCTTTGTCTACTAATCGGCTCATATCTCCCTCATATGGACTCCAAATTGAATGATTCCAATGGCTAAAAATCCATGACATACATATCTTTAATTCTTATGTTAACCATTTATTTTAATTCCCTACCAATAATTCCCAGATATTAAATTACCGAAGCTATCCTAACATATTCTTCCCTAATGATTCATTTTCTGACCTTTGACTACTAATCAGACCATAGCTACCTCATATGGACTCCAAATGGAATGATTCCAGTGGCTAAAAATCCATGACACATTTATCTTTAATTCTTATGTTAACCATTTATTTTAATTCCCTACCAATAATTCCCAGAAATTAAATTACCGAAGCTATCCTAACATATTCTTCCCTGATGATTCATTTTCTGACCTTTGACTACTAATCAGACCATAGCTACCTCATATGGACTCCAAATGGAATGATTCCAGTGGCTAAAAATCCATGACACATTTATCTTTAATTCTTATGTTAATCATTTATTTTAATTCCTTATAGATTGTTCCCAGAAATTAAAATACCGAAGCTTAAAATTCTGCCACCCATAGCCATAACCATGCATAACTATCTACACCAACCTAAGTATTCAAACATCATCACATGCAAGATCAATATGTAACATGATATAGCAACATCATGACCAATCATAAAAGTTCTAAGATCAAAATCTCATACAAATATTATAAGTTTCAAAAGTTTTCTTCAAAAAGAAATATTGTTAAACTTACCTTTAGCTTTCTAAACTTCTCCTTCTTCTTCCTTCCTTTCTTCTTCTCTCTTCTCTCCTTTCCTCACTCTACCTTGCTTCTATTTCTCTCTCTTTCTCACTTGGACGAAATTAAAGTGTTGTAAGGGTGGGTTCTCTTATATAGACCACCAAATAATTCACCTTTCATGATCATGGATCTACCTTATCACAATTAAGATAAACTTTGTTGAATTTTTGGAAAACAAACAACTTATGTTCTTGTCTTCCTCTTCCTTAGTCAAGATATGCATAGGAAAAGGAGATTTGTATTTTGAAAATTATGATGATATGTTCTTAAGATAAGGGACAAGGTCCCTTTGATTTAGGGATTCATTTAATTTTTCTTTTGTCTTAATCAATTATGATAGGTTGCCTTTTTAAGTGGCAAATTTCTAGCCCTTCAATCTCCATTATTTGGTTGATATTATTTGTGTGGGCTATGAATGTTTTGTCCTAATACCATGTATTATCATACCACTTGCTAAAATTATGAGTGAAGGATATAGATGTTTTTGTCCTAAAGCCTTGTATTATCATGCCACTTGCCTAAATGATGAATGTAGAATCACACCACTTGTTAAATTTTTGTCTTAATGCCATATAACCTAATCTTTATTCTTATTCTTATATCATCATCTAATTTATTTTATTTTATTTTTCCTCTTGGATTTGGGCTTATTCTTACCCATTATGGGCTTGTCCTACCCATTTTCTTTGCTTTGGATAAAATTCTTCCTTTCTTGGTGGGCTTGGTCACATTTTCATAATTTTTGGGCTATTGGTGAAATTACTATATCCTAGTCCAAGTCTATGTTTAATTTCTTGTTTAGGTTATCCAATGGGCTTGCTAGAAAATTATGTGAAGTGGAAAAACTCTATATGAAGTGTCCATAGGTAAAAGCCCAATGTATGGGTAAAGATTTTAAACTTAGTAACTATAGTTCTTGAATTAGGAAAAATTACCCTAATTCAATGTTCTTTGAAATTTTAAGACCTTTACTTGTTTCTAAAAATTTATCTTCCTTATCCAAGAATTTTGCATCTCTTTAGTATGTTATTTCTAATTTCTTTCCTATTAGATTTTCCTTCTTTATTTGTTCTCTTAATGTTAGAAACATTTTCTATGCATATACCTAAGGTGAAGAATTTCTAAGGATTATATTTCCTTAGATATCTAAAATATTGTCTAATAAATTTTATTTCCTTAATTAAATTTTTTATGTACCTTTATCAATAAAAGAAACGAAATTAAGGATGTTACATTCCATGCATGAACGCATGGCTAGAATGATGAGCAATGTTGACGCCTTCATTGCCTTACCAGGTGGTTTTGGTACTTTAGAGGAGATTTTCCAAATAGTCTCTTGGGCACAACTGAATATGCATCACAAACCAATAGGTTTGTTAAATGTTAATCACTTCTTTGATGGTTTGTTATCTTTCCTTGATCATGTTGTGGAACAAAAGTTTATACCACACTCAGCACGACGAATTCTCATCTTAGCTTCAGATGCTGAGGAGTTGATTGATGCTTTACAAGCATATGTTCATGTACCTGAACCAATCACAGCTCAAATAGAATGGACAACAGACCATAACAGAAAGCGTAAATTGGACTTGGATCTTCATTTGTAACTGTAGTAAGATGTGGACATTGCTGTACCACTTTTACTTTCTTAGGGTTATCTTGGATACCATCTTGCTAGCCATAAACCTTAAGAAAGTATTATTACTAAGTCAAAATTCATATTTTGATAACTTAGCATATAGCTGATACTCCCTTGGAGTTTGTAATACTATCTTTAAATATTGCTTATGATCCTCTGAACTCTTGAAATATTCTAATATATTATCTATAAATATAATAACAACTTGATTTAGGGATGGCTTAATTACTTATTCATTAACTCTATAAATGTAGCTGGGGCATTTGTCAATCCAAATGACATAACTATCAACTCATAGTGTCCATGCCGAATCCTGAAAGCAATTTTTTTTTTAATATCCTCTTCTCTTATCCTTAATTGATGATATCTAAATATAAAATCAAGTTAAAAAAAATTTTTTTGAAAAATGTTGAGCACTTTCTAACTGATCAAATAGATCATCTATACGAGGTAATGAGTATTTATTCCACATTGTCACTTTATTCAATTGTCTATAATATATGTATAGTGATAGTGATCCATCTTTCTTTTTCACAAATAGAATTGGAGCACTCCAAGTAAAAGTTCTAGGGCTTTTAAATCCCTTGTCTAACATGTCTTATAACTATTTCTTTTTTAGTTCTTAAGTTCAGTGGATGTCATACTATATAGAAATATAGACGCTGGCCAGGAAATAAATCAATACCAAATTCTATTTATTATTTCGGGGTAATCCTGGTAATTCCTCAGGAATTATATCAGAAAATTCTCTAACCACTGGAACTTGATTTACAGTGGTATACTTTATATCAGCATCTTTCACCACTGCAAACTATTCTTGACACATTTTTGTAATCACTTATGGACTGCTAAAGCAGAGATTAGGTTATTGGGTATCTTACTAAGATTTCTTTGTATCAAGAGAGAAAATTCTCCAAGAATATTAAATTTAATCACCTTCTAGTGACATTTCAAAATGACATGACATAATGCCAACAAATTTATTCTCAATATCACATCACAATCTACCATATCTAGACAACCGGGTACAATGGATGTCACATTCAGAAACCATCATGATGTCACATTCAGAAACCATCATATTTGGTATCTGTCTCAATTTCTTAAATTCTTTAAGACGCATCTCGCTATAAAACAGAGATAGCCCAACCATCACTTAACCATGCCAACATATAAATTTACTTACTTGAACAAAAAGACAACATCCTATCGAACCCCTTTAGCAGCACCGTGAGTATAAACATGTCCGGATTCATACCCATACTCAAAGTTCTACCTAAAGGTCCGTTACTCCATGAACATAGGAAAACCTAAAGCTCTGATACCACTCTGTCACGGCCCCAAATGATGGAACACATGACCGGCACGGCATAAGAGTTTCCCCCTAGCCGCAAGCCTAACACATAGCGTGCACAAACATCCAGCACACAATTTAGAGTACATAATAAATATAACTGGCCACATATGCCACATCCAATATCAAAAAATACTGTGTGTGTATATATATATATATATATATCTCTCTCTCTCTCTCTCATGAATCCAACATCCGTAATTCAACTTGGCCCATGGCCTCATAATATTCATGTGATTCAACTTGGTCCAATGCCTCATAATACCAACATCGTTGTAAAACATAAAACCTTTTTCCAAACAACACATCAAAATACGCAAGAAGCGAAAATCCTGCCTGTAAGTTCATGGAGGTACACTAGACATAAACTAAACTAGACAAACAGTACAAAAGAGCCTTGCCCAAACTGGGGCTCACCAACACTATCTTCAGCCTCTTACGAAGCTGTAGCTGGATCAAAGTCTCTTTGACTATCTGCGGGGAGAAAACAGAAGAGGGGTGAGATCACATCTCAGTGAATGGGTAAATCACACTATAACAGAAATAGGACAAACCAAGCACGATTGTTTCGCAATGAGTTTAATAATTGAAACATTAAGCATTTAACCATAATTTATTGAAAGAAAAGTTAAACAATTCAAATGTATGTTCAAAAGATAAAACAGGATTAAATCAGTAACTGTAAAGCAAATCAATTATGCATGGTAAGTAATAAATGAAGTTATTTATTCAAAAACAATGATGAATGAGATATTTTAGAAATATTTAATCTTTAAGAAAAATGCACTAGTTTATTGGAGTTCTTTCCTGACAGATCATCATCTTCCCCAAGCACATAGCAAGGGTAGGGTAATCACTGTAGACATAAACATAAGTCCACCCTAAATTCCCCTAAGCACACAGCAAGGGTATGGCAATCACTGTAGGCGTAGACATAAGTCCACCCAAAATCCCTGTGTCTTAGACAGTTATATGCCCGTCACAGTATCCTAGGCCGAATCCTTCGCATGACCATGGTGCACCAGGGCTAGCACTCCCTGCGACTAGCTAACTGTTATCTAAAAAGGTTCCTCCAATGGAAAACATTTAAAAATATGCTATTCACAGAGTTTAAAGTAAAACATTTCAATAACATTACAATAAAGTGATAATTCTCCATCTAGCTCTTTTCATGCATAAAACTTCGTTCAAAAATATGTTTCATCCATGTATTCCCATGGAGACCTTTATCATCATAAACTTTCCCTTTAAACATATCGTCCGTAGACGTCGCATAGATGTTTGCATGCATCAAATCATTTCATGGCTAACTAAGTTCATTTCTATGACTAAGTTCGCATTTCTATAAATCTAGCTCAAATGGAGAATTATCAGTCTAGATGCTTACCTTGCATACCTAGGGTTCAACTAGGATTAAAATTTATAATTTCTAACATGGTTGGAACATATTGGTTTTCAAAGCGGTAAAAGAATTTAGCATACATTCCAACTAGTTAAAATCATACGAGAGAGTTATAAACCGAATTCGTAAAATATGCGCTATAGTATGAAAAACCCACTTACAGGTAAGGGCTCCAGATTGGATAGCCCTAAAATCCTTGTTTCTGGTCTGAATTCGGTAAAACAAACCCCAAAATCAAGTCCGAAAGGTCCAAAAATGTTCACTGCCAGAAAATACTATTCACCACCAAAATCACTATTTACCACCACTATTCATCGCCGGAAATCACTATTCACCGTCATATAAAAAGTTACCAAATGAACTAAAAAATTTCATATCCTAATGTTTATCTAGGTTCTGAATGCATCTACGGAGTCAGATTTCTAATTAGAAATTTATAAGTAAGGTTTTTCAGACTTACCTTTTACCGAGATTTTCTACTTCAGATCTACAGTGATTCAACGGTTGATTTGAAAAACTGATCGGTCAAAACTGAAGTACTCTTCGTCCTGAATCCAATAATACTTTCAGTTTTGAAATCAAAAGCCAATCGGTACTCCAAATCGAAAGAAAATATTGGATGTTACTATCCCTACACTATTCATTTTTTCTGATTTTTCTTCGAATTCGATACGCAGTCGCTCTCGGTTTCGTTTTATGGTTTCTGAGGTTTTTTTTTTAATATAATAATAATTATTAAATAATTAATAATAGGATTTTCTTTTATAAAAATTCATATAAATTCCATTTTTCATCATAAAATATCCCAAAAATTTCTAAAAATTTTCATTCTTGTAAATTTTTAGTTAAACTCTTAAATCACAATTTTTCTTGATAAAAATCATAATAAAATAAATTTCAAAACAAATATCTTTATTCATATTAAAAGAAAGAATATTTCTAAAAATACCATAAAAATTCATTAGAGGCCGGTATAATTATTTTAAGCAACACAATACTTCTTTTACTTAAAAGTCCACTTACTTTTAACAAATCATAATCATTTCTACATAAATAAAAATATATTTGCTTATAGCAAAATACTATCATTTAAAAATAAAAAGTACGCGCCAAAACATAAATTCTCATATTTTCAAAATTCTCTCTTTTATTCTAAATTTCCTTTAATTGGAATTTTTGTTAAATTTTACGGTTATTACAACAAGCATATGTTCATGTACCTGATCAAACTATTGCTCAAATAGAATGGACGGCAGACAACCGCAGGAAGCGCAAATTGGATTTGGATCTTCATCTGTAACTGTAGTAGAACGTAGCCATTTCTGTTCCACTTTTATTTTCTTAGGGTCTATTTGGATACCATCCTTGCTAAACATACTCCTTTAGAGTTTATAAAACTATCTTTAAATGTTGCTTATGATCCTTTGAACTCTTGTAATATTTTAGTGTATCGTCAATAATTATAATAAAAAAATTGATCCAGAAATGGCTTAAGTACTCTCTTTTTTTATCAAGTCCATGAATGCAACTAGGTATTTGTCAGACTAAATAACATTACCAAGAACTCATAATGCTATAACGAGTCCTAAAAGAAATTTTTCGAATATCCTCTTCCCTTATCCTCAATTGATGAGATCTAGATATCAAATCAATTCAATTTTTTTTAATGTTAAGCACCTTGTAGCTGGTCAAACATATCATTTATATGAGGTAATGAGTATTTATTCCACATTGTCATTTTATTCAATTGTCTATAATCTATGCATAGTCATAGTGATCCATCTTTCTTTTTCACAGATAGAACTGAAGCACTCCAAGTAATAGTACTAGTGTATATAAATCCTTAGTCTAACAAGTGTTACAACTGATCCTCCAATTCTTTGAGTTTAGTCGATGCCATTCTATATAGAAGTATAGTCACTGGTTGGGTTTCAAGAAGTAAATCAATACCAAATTATATTTTACGTTTCGAGGTAATCTTGGCAATTCCTTAGGAATTACATCAGAAAATTCTTTAACCACTGGAACGTATACTTTATATCAACATCTCTTACCACTGTCAAATATCCTTAGCATCGTTTTGTAATATACATCATTTTGTAATAACTTATAGATTTCTAAAGCAAAGATTAGATTACTGGATACTTCACTATAATCTCTTTGTATCAAGAAAGAAAATTCCCCAAGAATATTGAATTTAATCACCCTATAGTGACATTTCAAAATGACATGACATAATGCCAACAAATTCATTCTCAATATCACATCACAGTCTACCATATCTAGACAACCGAGTACAACGGATGTCACATTCAGAAACCATCATATTTGGTATCTGTCTCAATTCCTTAAATTCTTTAAGACGCAAATCTCTTTCAATTTCAAGCTATAATTGATCCATAGATACTTCTTAAGATGTCACAATATTCAATCTATCTTATATTATAAACTTTAACAACTTGGAATAGAAAAGAATTTGAAACCCTATAGAATCCCTCAACAGCACCTGAAGTATAAATATGTCCGGCTCATATCGATACTAAAAGTCCTACTAAAGAATGCTTTGCTCTAATTGTCAAAGGGAAACATAATGCTCTGATACCAACTTGTCACGACCCTAATTTTAGGGCACGTGAAACACGTATATCGTGAACATATATTTTCCATAAATGTACATAATGTCATTTTTTATCATATAAACCAATACATATAGGTTCCCATACACATATACAATAAACAGTTTAAGTCTATAAACACCAGAGTAACAGTAGAAGTAAGGATCCTGCCTGTGACGTTCAGAGCAACTCTAGAGTATAAATATTTTACAAATATAAAACATTGAGAGCCTAGAAACAATATAGGCTCACCACTGGAGTACGACCTCTAGTCGATCACGTGGCTGTTAGACCAAACTCTATGTCTTTATCTGAAAAATAAATCAACATCGTGTAGTGAGTTTTACAACTCAGTGAGCAGATAATACCTCCTATGACCTCTTAGGTCAACATATGGATGTACTCATATAATAAAATTTATGTTATCAAAAATTACATTTCAGAAGTACATCCACATGGGACCCGCATTTTCAAATATTCTCTGTTCAAAAATCATAATCAGGTCTTCCAAACCATATGCGGTACTGTATACACAATGCTCATGTCAAGTTCAAAATCATATTCAATACTGTAAAATCATTAATCAAATTATGCTATGCATCAAAACATTTCTCATAAAATATTCGGAGGCTCCCATATCAGAACCACCATACCAGAGTTTGACCCCTTCCGTACTTTGGTGGTATAGGATTTACCTAAACTCAGCATCCCGCTGAGATTTGCCCTACTACCATTCAAGAAGACACGCGAAGGGACTCTGTATGGGTCTTTCCCAAGCACACAGCAAGGGATGGCAAATAACATCTTATATAACTGGCATCTCGCCCATATATAAGAGGCATTCCGCTCTCCTTCACATATAATCTCCCGTGTGTTGGCCCTCACACGAGGTTAGCACCACCTCCCCTGCTAGCTGAGGCAATCAAGGTGCGCACCAGGGCTAACATCACCTGCTGTTAGCAGACAGTGTTTCCAATAGGATTCCTTCACAGAAAATACCATATGCACATATACCATATAATTCAATATAAAATTCTCAATATAAAATAGACTTTTCATTCTCAGTATAATCATCTGTCAAAACTTCCCAATCAGGGGAATCATATAATTATGTCCATATCTGAGGCAAACATATCAATGTCACATGCATAACATATTGCCATTTTCATATAATGAGAAATGCATTTAGAAATAACGTATTCAAAGCATTTCAAAAAATATTTCAAAAATCATACTCTTCTTGAACTAGATATCATTTCACATATGAAAATATAAATAACATGTAATCATACTCATTTATCCATGTAAAATTCAAGAAGAGTAAAAACAAGTCAAAGGAAGAATTATTTACTCACAGGTAAGGGCTCTAGATTGGACAGCCATAAAATTCTCGTTTCTGGTCTGAATTCGGTAAAAAAAAAAACTCCGAAATCGAGTTCGGAAGGTCCAAAAACTTGAAAAATGACTTCGGGAGTTTAGTTACTATTCACCACCGAAAAATACTATTCACGCGCGGAAAATACTATTCACCGCCACTATTTATCGTCGAAAATCACTATTCACCGTCACAAAAAATTTTACCAAATCAACAAAACGAATTCATATCCTAATGTTTATCTAGTTTTTGAATCTATCTACGGAGTCAGATTTCTAATTAGAAGTCTCTAAGTAAGGTTTTTCAGAACTTACCTTTTACTGAGATTTTCTACTTCAGATCTACGGCGATTCAACGGTTGATTTGAAAAACTGATCGGTCAAAACTGAAGTACTCTTCGTCCTGAATCCAATAACACTTTCAGTTTTGATATCGGAAGCCCATAAGCACTCCAAATCGAAAGATAAAATTGGATGTCACTATTCACTCACTATTTACTACTATGCATCTTTTCCTTTTTTTTCTGAATACTTTTCCCCTCCCCCGTTTTCGTTTTATGGTTTCTGTTTTTTTTTAATATAATAATAATGATTAGATAATTAATAATAAGATTTTCTTTTATAAAAATTCATATAAATTCTGCTTTTCATCATAAAATATCCCAAAAATTTTTAAAAATTTCCATTCTCATAAATCTTTAGTTAAACTCTTAAATCATGATTTTTTTTAATAAAAATATAATTAAACAAATTTCAAAAAAAATATCTTTATTCATATTAAAAGAAAGAATATTTCTAAAAATACCATAAAAATTCAATAGAGGCCGGTATAATTATTTTAAGCAACACAATACTTCTTTTACTTAAAATTCCACTTACTTTTAACAAATCATAATCATTTCTACATAAATAAAAATATATTTGCTTATAGCGCGCCAAAACATAAATTCTCATATTTCTTTTGTAATTCTTTAATCAATGTAATAAATATACATATTTTCACCAGTTCTTATCTCTATTGTCAAAATTCTCTCTTTTATTATAAATTTCCTTTAATTGGAATTTTCATTAAATTTTACGGTTATTACAGTTTTGTTGCTTCTTTATTGTTATTATTTTCTTGTTTCTTTCTTATATGATAGCTTTGTCGGCTCTTTGTTGTTATTTTATTGTTATTTTTTTACATGATGGCTTTGTTGCTCTTCTGTTGTTATTTTTTTAGATGATGGCTTTGTCACCCCTCTATTATTATTTTATTGTTGTTTTTTTCTTAGAGAACGGCTTTATTGCCCCTCTGTTGTTATTTTTTCTGTTATTATTTTCTTATTATTTTTTTAGAGGAAGGGTTTATTGCTCCTCTATTGTTATTTTATTTCTTAATGGCTGGTTTTACTTTCTATTTTATATTATTATTATTGGCTCTGCCACCTATTTGTTATTATGTTTTTCTTCCTTTTACATCTTTTTATTTTTAATTTTAAAAAGTATAAATCTTGATACATTGTAAACAACCTTTGGCACAATAAATGCTTGAATCATTCTTAATTTATTGTAGACAATATAATAATTGGCACGGTGTATACTTGAATCCATTTTACGAGAGTTTTTTTATTATTAGTAACACAATAAAAAAAGGCAAATGCACTTCATATGTAAATCAAAGCAAGTTTAAGGTAACATATCTTCTGAATGAAACCCTATTTATGTGAGAATTCTATTTAAGTAATAAAAGAGTTAAAATTTATTTTTATTTGATATACCAAAAGTGGATCTCCTAACTTTATTATGTTTCTTTACTTTGAATACATTCCTATTTAATTTCAGTATTTTATTTCTTGCATACTTTTTTCCAAAATTCTTAAAAAAAATCTTCACAACTAGGTTAAAAATATTTAGTTTGGATCTTAATTAGATTTTCTCTCAATTGAAAATCCTTATGGAATCGAACTCGTATACCACTAAATCTATACTCCAATAGATTTTTACGTTTGCGAATTTTAATTAAAACAACAACAGTTGCTAATTAGACTGTTTACAGGGCTAAAACTTCTTGTGGTTGACGAGAATTTAGACGATTAAATAAGGGTCTTTGAAGCACCTAAATTCTAAATTAATTCACATACATAAGCAAACTAAGGAAAAATCTGAATTAATTCCTCTTATTACTAAAGGAAAGCCCCATAAAGGTCCCAAGAATTACAATTACAGTGTATTAAAAAAATAGAACAAATTTCCTTAAGAACAGTCTGAAGATATAACTTATCAATGCTTGGAAAGTCGTCGAGTTTTTTGTCAACCCAAAAGGCATAATCAACCATTCATAATGTCCATTGTGGATCCTAAAATTTGTCTTTGATACATTCTCCTCATGCATCCTTCTTTGGTGATACCCAGCCTCTAAATCCAACTTATTGAAATACTTTTCTCCATTCAACTCATCTAGCAATCAATCTGTCAATGGAATAGGAATATCTTTGATTGTAAGATTATTTATTTCCTATAGTTTACCTAAAACCTCCGTAAATTATCTTTCTTTTTCACCAAGATAATTGGAGATGCTTAAGGACTAGAACTCTGCTATATGATCCCTTATTCTAGCATCTTATCCACCATATTCTCAATAATATCCTTCTAAATTTGGGGATACTAATATGGTCTTTGATTTGTAGGATTACTACCTTCCA
This sequence comes from Gleditsia sinensis, assembly GCA_037074535.1. NCBI lineage: Eukaryota > Viridiplantae > Streptophyta > Magnoliopsida > Fabales > Fabaceae > Gleditsia > Gleditsia sinensis. Next base: position 61,525 of record CM073474.1, read on the forward strand.
CCAATGTAATCTTATGACTATACATTCTGTGAGGTGGCAATTGTGTTAATTCTTCATATACTACTCAAAACTCATTCATTAGCTGCTCAAGCTGAAACTACTATTCATGCTACCTACTAAGGTCCCTCCACTCACTTTCACCCATTGTCATTCTAATGAGATAGGCTTTTGGAACTGCAGATAATTTGTACGCTTTGCCTTCTGTACTCTAAATTTACATATCAAGTATAATTCCTTCCAAGGATACATTTTTCCCTTGATAAGAAAAAGACATGGTAGGATTTCTATAATCCCATTGTATAATACCTAGAGACCTAATATAACACTATAAGTTAAGGAAGGAAAAATAATTAAAAAAAATCTACCTTTAACTGATATTTTCCTACTTTCCATAATAATTATTCACATTTTGAAGTGACCAAGATGGCTTCCTCATTAGCAATTTTCACACTACACATGTTGATTTGTTGAGTCTTTAACTCCAGTTGCTTAACTAAATGGTTACTAAGGAAATTATGAGTGCTTCTAGTGTCCACCAAAAAAGTTAACTTATGTTTCTTGATGCTCCAATTAACTACATCGTGTTACCTTCCAAGTGGCCTTGTAATGCATAAATTGATATCTCAATCTCATCCTTCTCCACTAGCTCTCATTCTGTCTTCTGCCCTGCACTTACTCTTCTATTAATTATTCTTCCAAATCTTGTTCTATCCATATGGCATTTAATCTTTCCTAAACCTTGTAAATATTTTGATGGTTAAAGTTATATTTCTCCTCATAAAATTTACAAAGCTATCTTGCCATTCTATTTGACATTTCTAATAAATTACTCTGCCTCTAGTTATTCTATTAGAGATTCTACTACCCATATTCACAAACTGGCATGTGCTAGAAAAACTGGCCTTTGGAGAATTTGGATATGCAGCATATGATTTGATCAAAAGAACTTTGAAGTGATTTGCAACAAGGTGATTGGAGATACCATTGTGCCTTATATAAGAAGAACTTCTATAAGTTCTTGAATAAAAAAGATTGGTAGTATTCTTATGACTATAATTTCTACCTGATATCATATGGTACAGCTGTAAACTGAGCTCCAAAAGTAGCTCTTCTTGAATTCTTGCCATCGCCATAGTTTCATTCACAATTTTTAGTCTTTGTAATCAAAGGGCTTCTTCAAAAGGAACCTTCAATCCTTCCAAGAAATAGCTTAAAGCTATATAATCATCCACAGTCACCCTCGAAACTAACTCATTAAATGCCTCCATATACTCAACTAAACTAACTATGATATTGGGTTGTCAAAACTACTTATATCAAACCAAGTTCCTACTGCTTTAAGAAATTTTCTCCAATCAAGAGAATTCATACCTTTAGATCTCAAGTAGTGTTTGCCAACTTATCTTCCATAGCCATCAACGATAGTTTAAAATTTTACTCTTCGGACACATATTATAATATGAAAAATTGTTCGCATTTATCTCTCTATAGATGCAACCTACTACCATTGAAACAAGGGATTAATTCCTTCACACCCTCAGGATAGTACTTGCCCCAAATTTAGTCTTCTCCATTGTCACTTCTTCATCAACGCTGTCCAATCTTTGATTCAAGATTCGACTCAAGGATTCCACCATCTTCTAAACATTCTCCTTCAACTCTCTCAAGTCTACTCTCATATTGTCTACCTTACCTTCCACAAGCCTACCTATTTCTTCAGCTCTACCATCTTTTTGCTGCACATCCTTTACTATCATCTTTTCCCCCATGGTTAATCACTCACTAATTCTAATACTACTGTAGTACTTGGATTCTAAATTCACTCATACATATAAGCAAACTAAGGGATGAGAATTAATTCCTCTTATTGCTAAAGGAAAAGCCCATAAGGATCCCAAGAATTACATTTATAGTGTATTACATTTAGAATTACTTCTTCTATTCTTTGCTTTCCCTTTTAAATGCCTCATCAACACTGAACTTTACTTAATTTTTCCACGGTTACTAACTTCCTTAATGAACCTCACTCAACCACATGCATAAACATTACTAATATCATTGTAATCATTCCATACAAAACTGTGCATTTTAATTACTACGCAATTAAGTAAAACAATGTGTTCCCTACATTATTCCAAGTTTAACAGTCTTAAATAGACTCAACGCCATTTCTAGAAGGTACCCAACAAAGGAAAACACCAAAAAATATTTACCAAGAGAAGCCTTAACTTAAAGAACAAACAAGTTAGAGGGATTGATTAGAAATAGAGTTGAACATAAGTTAGCAAGAGATCAATACATATAAAAAGGAAAATAGATGAAACGAATCGAATGAATTTGTAATAATATGAATTGAATCAAATTGAAACCAATAACCGATGAGCAAACTAGGAAAGGGAGAAAGGTTCTTACCACCACTGAGCTCTATCGATCCTTGGTTCTAGTAAAAGGAATGTAACTTTTGGAATGAGGAATGGTTGAGCTCATTTATTTGGGCTTAATTGATAGGCCAGATAAGTTTGTTCTATGATGAGTAGGTTATCTCTAGATTGCAAGATATATTCCCATGAAGGCCATTGTTCTAACCATGTTCGCTAGTTTGACTTTTGTTTCATAAAAAAAAGTCACATCAAGAAGAAAAGAACACCCATCATGTATTGACAAAAAAATTTAATAAGGGTATTTTTAGAAAATTAAATTATATTTCTGAGAATATTTCACGCAAGCTAAACATGGGAATAAAATTTGTTGCAAAAGTAGCATATTTTTCCTAAAAAAGTAAAGTGACAACTAAATATATTTTTTCAAATTTTTCTAAGAATGAGATTCCCAAAAATATAATTTACCAAAGAAAAAAACATTCCATGAACTAAATGCCACCTTATGAAAGAAAACATTCAAAATAAAAGGAATGATTATCTATCGAGGCAAAAAAAGAAATGAGATTTCTTATTTAAGCATTTTCAAAGACATAAAACATTAAATTTTCATATTAATATAACTAGTATTTTGATGCATATATGATTAATTGATCCATTATTCCAAATAACATTTTAATTTTCAAAAGTTCAGTTTCTCAAATTTTCTGGGTTCTGATGCTTTCTTGCTCCCTCTTTCTATATATAATTTCATCTCACCTATTTTAGTTTTTCTCATCTGGGTTTCTTCTTTCTTGCTCATTTTTGTTCATGCTTTCGTTTTCTTTACTGCCTATATTGCAAAGAGATTGATATATAGAAAAAAAATGTACAAAGAGATCACTAGTTTCTCAGCAAGACTGGTGTCATCAAAAGATTGCTTGTCGCAAATGCTTTCAAACCCATCACTTCTTTCACCATGCACTAGTAATAACTGCCACTACCACATAGCATAATGTGGGGTTTTCTGTGGAAACCTTATTGTACCCTTCCTGTAAAGTAGATTTTCTATTCACCTGAGAGAATGATAAAGAAAGCAATGGAGATGGAAGAGATTTTGGTAACGAAATAGTGTTAAAGTTTACCCATAACATGCTTCTATAGGTAGAAAAGGAAAAGGAAAAGGCAAAAGGGAGAGGGAGGTGTTAAAAAGAAAGGAGAGTAATTGAGTACATCGTAAAATTTTACATTCCCATCAGAACCTTTCTTTCCCACCCTCACAGGTGGGAATGAAATTTTCATCTCTCTTTTGTAAATTTTTATTTTCAGGAGTCTTTTATAATTAAGAATAATATTTTATCTATGATACCAAAGGTGATACACTTTTATTCTCATCTCACTTTTTCAAAAATCTTAAAACAAACATGATACCAAACACAACATATGATTTGATGTTTTAAGTTTTAGGTGCCGTTTGGAGTTCAATGATTTTTTTTTTGGCTTATTGGATTTTTTCAATTTCAAGGTTGTTTTGGTGTTTAGATTTTCCTGATTAGGGTTTTTTGTAGTTAAGTATTATTTTGGATTTAAGGTTATTTCAAATTGTTCCAAGGTAATGTTTATAAATGTTTTTTACCTCTCCCTAAAAACTTTTTTAATAATTGCCTTAATTATTGTAATAAGTCGGCATTATAGCAAAATAAAATATCAAGAACAAAGAAAATGAAATTAACTAGATGCCTATTTGTTATTATATTTTCTTTTGAGTGAAAATAAATTAGCAATAGTAACTATATAAATATTGTGTGGTTATCATAATTTCTCTTCGATAGAAGAAAATAATTAAGTAAAGACTACAAAAAAGAGAGAAAAAGAAAAAGAAAATCACAAAAACATATAAGCCTTAAGGAAGAAGATTAGATAAATAAAATAAAATAATAATGACAATAAAATATATAGACAGTGAAAGAAAGATATAGACAACCCATAATAAATTGATATTCTATTGACAGTTTTAAAGTAAGAAATAAAAATAAAAAAGAGGAGGTAGAAGAAAATGTAGAAGAGCAAAATACATAGAACTCAGTAAAAGAAAAAAAAAACGCTCCCCCTTTCCTGCAAAACAAGTTTCATCTTCCACAATGAAGTAGAGCTTCTTTCTGTAAGCTTATTGACGTGGCGATCACCCAGCCTCAAGTAATGTCTCGGCTAGCGACCCCCTACCAATCAGCACTGCCACTGTTGTCAACCATTGCGAGGGTGTTGTTGGGTCAAGGTAGCATTGAAATTCAACGACCTCTTTTTTCACGACCTCAGTAGAAGCAGGCACGTGACTGGCACAAGAATAGAAATAAATCCTACCCCGTAAGCCTAATACTAACTGACACTAAGTTACCACTATAGCATACAACATATAGGCATAGACAATATCATGCATACCATAAGAATGGTTCAAAATTCATAAATTCACATACAATTGGCATTAAACCATACAATACAGAAATCATCTGTTTTTTATATAACAATAGTTCTATAAACATCCAAATATGCAGGGATGCAGGGATCCTACCTGTAGTTCATGGAGCTACCTTATAATACAAACAGAAAATATCTAAACAAACTGGGAGCCTTGAAAGCAACATGGGCTCACCACAACTCTTTTAGCTCACTAAACAGTTGGAGTTAGATCTAAATCTTTTTTACTATCTGAAAAAGGAAACATATGATGGGGTGAGTATAAAATTCAGTGAATAGGTAATCCTTATTATAACGGAAACAAGACAAGCAGGGCACGAATTTTTCCTTCACAAATATAAAATTTAATGTAAGAAAAAGATGAATGTCGTATGTATCATATGTTTGAAAGATCAATAACAAGAAAGTTTCAGTATTAAGAGACATAAATATCAATGTTGCAATACTATATAAATACATACAAATAAGTTTAGAACTTCTTATAAATTGAAGAACTCTGTCTATATTAGAACCGTAGTCATATCTCAAGTATGCAACAAAAAAAATATTCACCATCAATCAGGCCAAAAGCCTGTAATCCATAAGGTAAAAAGTCGCACAATCCATCAGGAAAAATCCCATATAATCCATTAGGCAAAATCCCGCATAATCCATCAGGCAAAAACCCGTATAATCCATCAGGCATAAGCCTGCACACAATCAATCAGGCAAAAGTCAATTTCATAGAACTCAAAATGCACTAGGTTTAGCATTTATAGCTACTAGATTGCAATGTTTCCAATTTAGATTCCTTCATATAGATACAATAAAAAAATAATAAGAAATGCAAGAGATGAACCAAAAGGTCATATCCCTTCTAGAAAATCATATACTCACTGACCAACAATAACCACAATAACATCAATTTAACTTACACATTTATATCCAAAGGTACACACATGTGCCTCATAAAATCATTTATCAATTCATATAAAATATCAACATCACCATAAACCAACATAATTTTTGAGTATTCTCAATTAATATAGTTTAATATCAATAGAGAACTAAAATATAAATTATGATTGTCCTGTATTTCTAAGGTTTATACTAGGAGTCATGTTTTGAAATATATGATCATAATTTAAAAGAAATAAGTTTCACATTAATAGTAATGTCTCATGTGAATATATAAAATGAATAGTTAAAAATAATGTTATAGCAAGTATTATCTACTCACAACACTAGAGATTCAAGGTAGTTGAACTCTCTTAATCTCTTCCAAAACTCAATGATCGAATTGATGCTGAAAGCTGTCTTCCGCTATTTCAAAACCTAGAAAAACAACTTCGGCATATCACTTTCTAACCAAACAACACGAATTCACTATTTTATGTCAGTCAAAAAAACATTGTTCACTATTCACGCACTGTTCACCGTTACTGTTCACACAGGCAGTGATTACTGTTCATCCAAAAACTTTTGTCATGATTTAATCCTTTAAATCATCCTATCCAGCCAAAAAATGTTGCATACAATGATTATTCTATCTCTTAAACATGATTTTAGGCTCAAAATCACCAGAAAATATCAAAGAATTTTAAAATCCGAAGTTTACTCATCGTAGTTACTATTCATCATTTTCGACAAACTTTCGGCGATTTTTCAACAAAATTGATCGGTGGGTTTTGAAACTCTCGTCGCTACAAGTCCAACGGTCTAGACAGTTTGTCAATCGGAGGTCTATAGCTCCAGTTATATGGATTTGAAGATTGAAGAGGAAAATAAGAGAAGGGAAGAGGGGTTCTGCATTTTTTTTTCTAGGTACACGTATGCTATATGCGCAGTGTGAGCTACAGTAATGCTACAGTACTTTGTTTTTTTTTTGTTACTTAGGGACATTACATCTTTGGTCTGAGACAAAGGTAATAAAATCTAAAACTACTATAATTTTTGGATGATGGAAAAAACTTGGGAATTTAGGGAATGATTGTTGATCGATGGATGTTCTTTTAGCTCAGACCGTTTGGACCTTCCTTTAGCTTATATAGTATTACCCTGTTTTCCACATGTACAATGAGATTCTTGATTGATTTGTTCGAGCTACTAGAAGTCAAAAAATATGCAGTTGGATCTTTAGGTTTGCTTATTGTTGTTGTTTAAAGTTACCAATTGTTGAAATTGCATTATGGTACTAAAAGTAGTATGATAAGATAAATACTAGACTATCTAAAACTATACATGAATTCTAATGTGAGAGCAACAAACATGATAAACTATAATTTCAATGTCACTAACTAAAATGAGTTTACATCGGATCATAAATAGTTTAGGGGAACGAGCATCATGGTATATCTTGAAAAATAAAAGATTCATTTGAATCCAAAAACACTAACATTATAAATTCAAAAATCAAAACCTCAAACTACAAATCTTAAAACTCAAAATTTAAACCCCTAACTTTAGAACCCTGAACTCAAAACGCAAAAGTCAAAACCAAAACCAAAAACTCAAACTACCAAATCCTCATACCCCAAATTTCAAATAAAAAAAACCAAAAGCTGAAAAAGTAAACCATAAACCCAAACATTAAATTCCGAACCTTGAAAACCAATCCAAGAAACCCAAACCAAAAAACCCAACCCTAAAATCCAAAATCCATAACCCCTAAACCCCAACTCAAAATCCAAAACATAAAAAATGAAACTCGAAACTCGAATCGCAGAACCCCCAAAACCTCAACCCTCTAACCATAAATCTTAAATTTTGAACTCAAAACTCAAAACTCATAAATAGTTAAACCCTTATGTCACGCCCCAATTTAATGAAACACGATTGACTTGAATAACTAATAAATTTACCCTCATTTTATTGCATACGTGCTTCGAATATATCACATAATAGGAATAAAACATAATTTTACAAGTTATCAGTATAGTCAAATATATATGCCAAGTTTACACTGATCAGTATTACAGCAAAAGCAGGGATCCTACCTGTGGTGTTCTAAGCATACTCTAGATTACATTTACATAATATTTTAAACATTGTGAGCCTTGGAAGCAACGTAAGCTCAATCAGGGAATATGACACCTAGCTGATCACGTAGCTGTAGGGCTAAACTCTGTATCTTTATCTGGAAAAAAAAATGTAAATATCCTGTAATGAGTTTGACAACTCAATGAGCAGATAATACCTCATATGACCTCTTAAATCAACATATGGATGTACTCATATATTAAAATTTATGACATTAAAAATTTCAGTTCAAAAGTACATCCATATGGGACCCGCATTTTCAAATATTTTCAATTCAAAGCACATTCAGATATCTATAACCATATATGATACAGTATGATCGTTAATCAAATATTGATATGCATCAAAACATTTCTTATAAAAATATTAAGAGGATCCCATATCAGAACCACCATATTAGAGTTCAAACCATTCCGTACTTTGGTGGTGTAGGATTTGCCTATACTTAGCATCTCGGCTAAGATTTATCCTACCACCATTCAAGAAAACATGTAAAGGGACTCTAATATAGGCAATTTCCCAACCACAAAGCAAGAGAAGACAAATCACATATCATATAGCCGGCATCTGGCGCAGATAAGAGGCATCCCGCTCTCCATCACATATCATATCCCGTGTGTTGGCTGTCACACGAGACTAACATTACCCCTCCTAACTGAGGTATCAAGGTACATAAAGGCTAACATCACCTGTTATTAGCAAACAATATTTCCAATAGGATTCCTCCATAAAAAACTATCATATGCACATATGCTATATCATTCAAAACAGAACTTGCAGTATATTACAAAATTTCAATCTCAGTAAAGCTCATCTGTCATAAATTTTTCAATCAGAGTTTATAACATATACATCCATTTTTCAAGGCAATCTTATAACTTTGCAGATCAATGTCATGTGCATAAATATTCACTGTACTATATGATAAGAAATATATTTGGTATCAGATATACAATGAGTTCAAAAATCCATTTTTAAAACCATACTCTTCTTGAACTATATTTCAGATTGTAAACAATTCAGATAATTTAATCTATTTCAGAAATATATAAAAGTATAAATAACTTAAACATAATCAATTATACATTTAAACTTCAAGAAGAGCATAGAGTAAGTCATATAAAGAATTATCTACTCAAAAAGTTAGGGTTCCAAGTGGGACAACCCCAAAATCTACGTTTCCGTTCCAATTCTAGCCAAATAGACCCCAAAAATAAGTCTGGAGGGTCTAAAAACCTTGCAAATGACTCCATATTAGCAAAATTTCACCTTCGGGAGCTTGGTCAACGCAGGTCAACGCAATAAAGATGCTGGGACACGCGCTGCATGCGCCATTGCAGAGGCTGCGCATGGGTGTCACTCGCCGAGGAAGAACCAGCACGTAGGGGCGTGTGCAAGGTGGGATCGACCTGAAATTTGAGATCCTAAGGTTTCGGTACCTGCTGGATCCATCTATTGTGTTAGTTTTTGAGTTTGAGAACTACAAATAGGAGTTTCAAAAATTACCTCTTTAGGTGATTTTTTCCTCCATTTTTCAGCCAATCTCCGGCCAATTTTTTAGAAACCATTAAGATGGATTTGTAGAACTCTTCATTCTAAGTCTGTTGGCAATAGTCGTGTCGAAATCCGAGGTCCGGAAGCGCTATAATTCTAAGAGAAGCTTTGAGGTTTTGAGATAGAAAAATTTGGAAGAAATAGAGAAATACGAATTTTCTTCCATCTCTTTGTGTGGCAGAAACTCTAAAATATCATGGAGAACCATTCTGCAAAAATTCAATTTTTGATGGAGGTCCTCGCAAATTTTTCTTATTTACATTTTAACCCTTAAACTTTTAAGAAATTGCATTTTGGCCCTAAAACGTAAATCTTTATAATTCTTCAACTCATCTAATAAATAAACATATTTTCAACGGTTCTTATCTCCATTTTCAAAATCTTCACCTTTATTCAAAATTTTCTTTAATTTTAGGATTCTCTTTAATTTTAAGATTATTACATTCTTCTCCCTTTAAGAAATCCGGTCCCCGAATTTCATTACCATAGTTGCAAATAAATACTAACCTCATTGTTCAAACAAATGCAGGTACCTGGCGCGTATGTCATCTTCTCTTTCCCAAGTAGCCTCCTCATAACAGTGATTTTGTCATATCACTTTTACTGTAGGTATTTCTTTTGAACGCAATTTCTTTACTTGTCTGTTTACTATCGCTACTAGTTATTTCTCATAAGTTAAGTCTTCCCGTAATTGAATCTGTTGGCACTGTATAACATGTGTAAGATCTGGTAAATACTTCCGTAGCAGACACATAAAAAAACTAGATAAACATTACATAATTCAAGGGATAAAGCCAAACAATAAACTATTGGGCCGATCCTATCAAGAATTTCAAATGGCCTTATGTACCGTGGACTTAACTTTGCTTTCTTTCCAAATCTTACTACTCCTTTCATAGAAGATATTTTCAAAAAGACATGTTCACCAATGGAAAATTCTAATTATTGACGTCTATTATCAACATAAGCTTTCTATCTACTCTGAGTTACTAATAATCTTTCCTTAATTAATTTTACCTTGACAAGTGCATCCCGTACTATATCAGACCCTAAAATTTTAACTTCGCTTATCTCAAACCATCCAATCGGAGAATGGCAACGTCTACCATATAATGCCTCAAAAGGGATTATTTGTATACTGACTTGGTAACTATTGTTATAAGCAAATTCAGTTAGGGGTAAGAATCTTTTTCAACTACCTTGAAAGTCTAGCACACATGCCCGTAGCATGTCTTCTAATATTTGGATGGTTCGCTCGTACTGTTAATCTGTTTTAAGGATGGAATGTAGTGTTGAGATTTAACTTCGTGCCCAAAACTTCTTGAAAGGCTCTCAAAAAACGAGCTGTGAATTGTGGTCCTCAATAAGAAATAATCGATATTGGCACTCCATGAAACCTTACTATTTCTTTCAAATATAAATTTGCATACTGAGTTACGTTGTATGTGGTTTTCACTAGTAGAAAATGTGCTGATTTAGTCAACCTATCAATGATCACCCATATTGAATCAAACACTTTTGGTGTTCGCGGTAGTCTTGTAACAAAATCTATAATTATTCTTTCTCATTTCCATTCAGGTATCTCTATCTGCTGATGTAGTCCTACAGGACTTTGATGTTCTATTTTTACCTGTTGGTAAATTAAGCATCGAGAAATATAATCAACTATATCTTTTTTCATACCTTCCCACCAATAAATTTCTTTTAGATCCTTATACATTTTAGTTATTCCAAGATGAATGGTATATATAGATCTATGGACTTCCTTTAAAATTCTTTTTTAAGTTTCTCTTTACCAGGTACACACAACCGCTTACCCAATCTCAGAATTTTTTCAGAATCTACAGTAAATTCAACTTCATCGTCATTCTTCACTTCTTCAATTTTTTTTACATAAATAGGCATTCTCTTTTTGTGCCTTTTTCACCTGCTCAATCAAAGGTGATTAAAACTGTATATGGGCCAATAGTATCCCAAACTCCTTTACTTCCATTACTACCCCATGACTTTCCAACTTAAGCATTTCTTTAACCAACGGCCTTCTTACCACTGTGATATGAGTCAAACTACTCATAGACTTCTTACTTAATGCATCAGCCACTACATTGGTCTTACTTGGATGATATAATATTGTGTAGTCATAATCTTTAAGTAATTACATCCATCATCTTTATTTCAAATTAAGATCTTTTTTATCTATATAAATTTTGCATGTCTCACCCTACAAATAATGTCTCCAAATTTTGAAAGCAAAAATTATTGTTGTCATTTCCAAATCATGAGTCAAATAATTTTGCTCATGTAGTTTAAGCTGTCTAGATGCATATGCAACGACTCGACCATGTTGCATCAACACACACCCTAATCTAATTTTCGATACATCACAATATACCGTGTATTCTCCGGTACCTAAAGGAATAAACAGTACTGGCGCCATAATCAAACATTCTTTGAGTTTTTGAAAACTTCTTTCACATTCATCTGACCAGTCAAACTTTATTTCCATCATTTTCAACCTCGTCAAAGGAGCAGCTATTTTTTAAAAATCTTTAACGAATCTGCGATAATAGCTTGTTAAACCAATAAAACTACAAATCTCTGTAATTGTCGTAGGGCATGGTCATTGCTGCACCACTTCTATCTTTTTAGGATCAACTTGAATACTATATTTGGTAACCATATGCCCTAGGAAAGTAACACTACTAAGCCAAAATTCACATTTTGAAAAATTAGCACACAACTGGTGTTCTCTTAAAGTTTGCAAAGCTATTCTTAAATGTCACTCATACTCCTCTGAACTCTTTGAATATAACAGCATATCGTCTATGAATACAATAACAAATTGATCCAGGAAATGTTTAAATACTATATTCATCAAATCCATGAATACAGCTTGAGCATTTGTTAAACCAAATAATATTACTAAGAACTCATAGTGCCCATACCGAGTCCTAAAAGCAGTTTTTGGAATATCTTCCTTCTTTATCCTCAATTGATGATACCCAGATTTCAAATCGATTTTCGAAAAACATTGGGCACCCTGTAACTGGTCAAATAGATCATCTATACGAAGTAATGAATACTTATTACATACTGTCACCTTATTCAATTATTTGTAATCAATATACAGCCATAGCGATCTATCTTTCTTTTTCACAAATAGGACCGGAGCACCTCAAAGAGTACTAGGATGCATAAATCCCTTGTCTAACAAGTCTTGTAACTAATTTTTCAATTTCTTGAACTCAATCGATGTCATTCTATATGGGGGTATAGACACTGGTAAGTTTCAAGAAGTAAATTAATACCGAACTCAATTTCTCGTTCTGGAGGTAACTTTGGCAACTCTTTAGAAAACACATCAAAAAATTCCCTAACCACTGGAACCTGCTCTACCTTGGTGTACTTTATATCAACATCTTTGACTACCTTTGACATCCTTTTTGCAATAGCTTATGAACTGTTAGAGCAAAGATTAAGTTACTAAGCACTTCACTACGATCTCCTTGTATCAAAAAGAAAGATTCTCCAAGAATATTAAACTTAATCACCTTAAGGTGACAGTTTATACTATCAAATTTACAAGAGTTTCTTTATCTTCTATCGAAATCTCACATGATTTATACATATCATTTATTAGTAAAAATTCTCCTATTGGAGTAGCAACCATGAAAGAATAATGTAAATTAGTAGGATCTCTATCCAATTTCTAAGCAAAGCAGGGTGATATATAAGAATGAATAAAAATATAATCGAACAGTACATATACTTTATGGAAGCATATTGATATTGTACCTGTCATAATTATATTTGATGGCTGAGCATCCTGTCGTGTCAAGGCAAAACTCGAGATTGTTCTCGACTTCGACTTCCTCTACCAGGACCACCATTACTTGTTTGAATTGAAGTTGCTCTATTTGGTCGTGCTGATACAGATGCAAGGGGTGAAACTCGTTTACTGATACTTAACTAAAATTTCATAACTATGGATAATTTCTTATCAAATGACCTACTTGTCCACACTTAAAAAATGCACCAATTTTTCTGCGACACAGTACAGTATGAGACTTGCCACAAATGGGACATATGCACCAATTACCTCTTTAGGTGATTTTTCCCTCTAATTTTCAGCCAATCTCGGCCAATTTTCCAAAAAGCAATAGGATGGATTTATAGAACTCTTCGTTTTAAATCCATTTGCGGTGGTAGTGTCGAAATCCGAGGTTTGAAAATGCTAGAATTCTAAAGAGAAGTTTTGGAGTTTCAAAAAGAAAAATTTGGAAGAGAAAGAGAAATTCGAATTTTCCTCCATTTCTTTGTGTAGCAGAAACTCTAAAATATCATGGGAGACCATTCTACAAAAATTAAATTTTTGAAGAAGATCCTTGTAAAAAAATTTTATTTACATTTTGACCTCTAAATTTTTAAAAAATTATATTTTGACCCCCAAAACATAAATCCTTATATTATTTTTATAATTCTTCAACTCATGTAATAAATAAATATATTTTTAACGATTCTTATCTCTATTTTTAAAATCCTCATATTTATTCAAAAAAAATTTTAATTTTAAGACTATTACACTTTGAACCCTAATCAAAAATCCTACAACCTAAACACTTAAAAACTCGAAAACCAAAAAGCTAAAAATCTAAAAAAACTAAATTCTAAACCTAAAATCCCATACCCTAAATTTGAAACCCAAAACCCGAAATCTTAAAATCTAAATCTCAAATGCTAAACCTTAAACCCCCAATTTTAAACCCTAAATTCTAACCCTTAACAAGCGTTAAACCCTAACCCTAACCCCGAAAACTGAAATCCAAAGCCTAAAGCCTCAAAATCTTGAGTCCCTTAGCCCAAAGGACGAAACTCCAATAACTTTAAAAATCCCAACACCCTACCAAATACCACAATACCCAATCCACTAAGTCTTAAACCCTCAACCGTAAAAACTTAAAAGCTAAAACTCTAAAACTCTAAATACTAAACATTAAAACATAAACTCCAATCTAAACCTAAAATCCTTATCCTTAACTCAAAATCCCTAAATCTGAAACTCTAAAACGCTAAACTTTAAAACTTAAAACCTCACCCAATACGATCTTAAAATCTTAAATTCATAAACTATCGACGTTAAAACTTAAAATCCTAAAACGTAAACTTTAAAACCCTTAACTCCTAACCCCTAAATCACTAAATTTCAAAACTCAAAACTTAACCCTAAACCGAAATATTAAGGCAAACTAAAATGATGTGTTTGCCCTCAACCCAGCCATTCATGCACTTATGCCAACTAAAACACTAAAGAGCCATGCGATGACTTTCCAAACGAAGCCCAAGGGAAGTATAACAGAAAGATTATATTTTATGAATTCTAAAGTTTTTGGAAATTGAAGTTTGTTAAATAACCATATAACTTATTAAACTAATTTGTTAATTTAGTCAAATGTTTTCATACCACTAACACCTAAACCACCAAGAGTCTAAAGTAGGGCAATACCATTTCAAGTTCCAGGTAATTCAGAGGTAGCGGAGACTCATTTTTCCTAATCCAAGCAATTAAATACATCAAAGCTCAATATGTTCGCATACCCAGGTACTTTTGTCCTAGTCAAAGAAAATGGTATCTACTCAAGGGTAAATTATGAAAAATATAAAAGAAAGATACAGCTTGGAATTTATTGATCACTATAACCATTAAAAATCTGGAGTATTTAAACCTTTTGTAATTCTTCCTTTCTCCTTTTCTCTTTAAACCAGAAATATATTTATGAGGAATACATAGAAGTTCTTGTCTATTGTAATATAAAAATAGTAAACAGGTGCTTGAAGTGCCTCACTACTGAGACTCATCCATTGGGTCATGACGGTTACAAGAGTGAGATCTGGAATCCTGATCATCTTGCCTTGACTCCTCAGACTCTAACATCTTGGAAACAGAGTCCTCAAGAGCCTCAAGAAAAGACAAAACTGTAAACTTGTCTGCCAAGAAAGAAAAAGGAGTCAACTATATTGAAGAAATAACCAGATAATATTGGTTTGTAGTATCTTTTTATGTCAAAATATCATGAATCATATAAGATAGTCATGTTCCACGCATATCTGAATCATAAAATACATGTTTTGTCAAACAAATTCTACAAGAAGCCCAAGTGCTTTGTTGAATAACAATTTTCTCTTTCTATTTATATTTGCCACGCCATTAAGAGTGTATAGAATAAGCAATACTAGAGAGACTTTTTAAGCGCTGATCACTTACATTTACTTGGATCAACTCCAAACTGAGACAAATCTATCTGACCTGTTCGAATTACCTACAGGAAAATAAAAATAAATGATAACACTTATTAATATCTTTTAAGGCCGAAAGAAGAAAAAATTTAAGCATATCAATAAAATAATAAAAGTTGGGGCGCCATGTTCTCACATAAGTAAATGAATCTACTTGCTGACGAAATGGTGGGCTCTGCAACAATTCTAATATATCTTCTGGAGACCATTGACCCTACGTCAAGCAGAAAATAAAAATATTAATTAGATTAAGGACTATGAAAAAATCGGTCACCATATTGATAAATACCTCGGGTAAGTAGGGCACTAAGCACTGCTCCAAAGGTAATGTCTCAATCAATGGCATTATAAGGTCTGGCTTTAATATATCCTCAAGTCCCAAGCCTAATGGATTGCAACAAAAATGTCAAGTGTAGCTATATTTTATGAAATGCAAGAGATATGAGAAAAACAAGCATGATGTAAAATCAAGTTTTGTCCTGCATATCAATCTTATTGGTAAAACTATTAAAAAAAAATTTAACAATTAACAATTTATCTGTTGACCTCATTTATAATAGGCCACTGTGACAGCGTTTAATTCATGTAGCTGACCACATAGTGAAAAAATACTTAATTGTTATTGTACCAAACTCATCGCAAAAATACAGTTTTAAGAAATTTTGTTAACAATGAGTTTTCAAAAAGTACACGGACAAACTTTTAAGTTTTAAATAAAATGCATGACAGCAGCAACAATATTTGACAAGAAACATGAAGCTTTGAATACAAAAGCAGATACAAAATCTTGAGTAGTATGTACACCTTAAACAAAATTGTGATTTCTCTATGGCATCTAAACGTGAAAATAATGCAATTCAGTACAGCCCTTTGTATATAATAGCACATGTCATATAGTTTACCAAAATCTTAATTGTCTAACAGAAAGCAAAGACTATATGGAATAAGAAATCCAACAATACCTCCATCTGGATCAACACTATCTGCAAAACATATAATCCAAAAATAAAAGGTCAGGTCAAAGCAACTGATGTCTAATAGAATACAGAAGAACACGTCCATACAATACTTGTTACCTGCAGGCCCAATGTTACTTAATATTCTCTGGAGATCCTCGAATTTTACGGGACCAGAAGATGTTACATCTCTAGTAGCTTCTGCACTTGAGTTTGCAGCTCTTTTTTTACAAATATAAAGATCCATCAAATTAATCCAGTTGACAAAAATAAGGGTTAAATATTCACTAATAAGTGGAAACTAAAATTGATCCTTTAAATTCATTATCACAATACAGTTGGCTGTATTTCTGTTAAATTTTATCTACATCAGAGGACTAAAACAGGATGAAAATTTCAAGTATAATTATTTAGAAAATCATTCAATGGCAAGCAGAACAGACTAAGAAGAATAGTCACTATGACAAAATCACACACCACTTCATGTTATAAGGAATATGAAATCTTCAAACAGATGAATTAATGAGGCCATGCCCCATTTATTGTTACATATATTGGCTGGCAGGGATGAGAGAAATGAAGATGAGAAGGTTTGGTACTCTAAAACATGATAATCACTCTCTTTACTTTCTATTTACATTTGAGAGAGAGGAATAACATAAAAGGGGTATATGTATTATCCAGATTATATCTAGTTATCTATCTACCTGATTCTAAGTTCTGATCTCATGAGCAATGATAATTCTTGTTTACAATTGAATAGAAAAATTTAGCCCCTACATAAAAAACTTACTACATTCTTTACTCTGCCCTAATGATAATGTTTTGAATCAACCCGCCCAGAGGCAGAGCTTTTGGTGAATTCAAAAATTGTTATTGTTATTCAAATCTGCTTATTTTTAAGCTTTGTCACTAGATCTCTTAACCAACCCCATTTTCAAATTTCGGCTTTCAAATCTCTTGTGGATGGGAGGACAAAGCTTGTTCAAGTCAGATAGATCATGCCGTCATTCTTGTTCTTGTTAATTTTCTTAGATGAAATTATGATAATTTTCTTAGTTTTCTGTTCTGCTTCAGATTCATTATCATTGCTTTTACATCAACCACAAAAGTGGACTAGAGGCAGAGGATTTCTATGTGGGCACTATCAACTAAGTTTGTGAGAAGGTACCTGAATCCCATTGAAGTGGAAGACTAGGAAAGGTTCCTGATTTTTTTTTTTTTTTTTTGGGGAAAGTTTTGGTGTATTTTGTATAATTTTGGTCACCTAGGATGGATTTTTAAAGATTAACCCAACATCTAGGCCACATATTCAAAA
The DNA here is from genome assembly GCA_037074535.1 of Gleditsia sinensis. Taxonomy (NCBI): domain Eukaryota; kingdom Viridiplantae; phylum Streptophyta; class Magnoliopsida; order Fabales; family Fabaceae; genus Gleditsia; species Gleditsia sinensis. The sequence continues at coordinate 79,497 of CM073474.1, forward strand.
TTTGTTAATCATTTTGATGAAACTAACTGGAGAAAAATTATTGAGCCAAAATTTGAACTTTTAGGACAATAGAAGAACAAAAAATACTTTAAGAACAAAAGTGAAACTTTGACAAAACTTGTTGGGTATTGTTGAGAAAATAGGGAGTGCAAAAAGTAAGGAGAAAAGGAAGGGACCAATCAAAATATATAATTATTCGAAGACTCAATTACAATGTATAACATGAACAACTCAAACTCCATTTATACTAATACTACTATAACCACACAAAGACACCTTTACTTTGGGTGCACTACAAGTAATTATTTCCTTAACTAACAAGACTTAACTAATTCTTAATACCTATTAAATAGGTAACTCTTTCTTAACCTACACAACTATCCTAAATTATTAATATCTCTTAACACACTCCCTCCAAGCTGAAGCTTACAAACCTTGCAACTTACTACAAACAAAACCTAGTTGAAAAGTAAAACAAATAACAATAACTCAAGAACACAACCATCAATTCAACAACTTCAGCAACTAGTACTCCCCCTGACGACATCCTCTACATACAAATAGCTCCTATTGCTTCCCATCAGTGGCAGCCACATCATGCATTCCGGCTGGTCTGCACTACTTGAGTCACTCCCCAAGGCAACCCAACAACAGAACTTTCTTACTAGTTGCAAAGTCTTCAATACACAACTCTTAGAATCTCCACTCTACAGTTCCCCAAGTCACGCGAAGAGCTTTGACTGCAACATCCTTAACAGCAACATCATTGAACACAAACACAGACACTTACCCGTAATACCAAAGTACCACAATTGCCACATTAGAACTCAAATTGTTATTTTTTTCTTTTTTTAATGTATTCTCTTCTTCTTTTTGGAAGCTAGGGTTGGGATTCAAGGTAGGTAATACCTAAAAGCTCTAATACCATGTTGAGAAAATAAGAGAAGCAAAAGTCTGGGAGAAAAGGAAGGGACCAAACAAAAGATGTAATTATTGAAAGAATAAACAACGGTGTATAACCCTGAACCCTGGACCTCTATTTATACTCAATACTATAAACACAAAAAGATACTTATACCATTTGCTTTTTTTTTTTTGGTTCACATACCATTTGCTTTGAGTGCACTACTAGTAATTATTTCCTAATATCTTTTAAGTTTTAACAGATATAAACCCAATTCATAGAAGGAGGACATTTATTGACTTTTTGCAGGGAAATTAGAAATGTAGATTCCCAAAATAAATCTGCCCAGTGGACTAGAGCACCCTCTATCAGAATGGAGGTATCTAGCAAATAGTTTTGAAATGGGAAAATATGGACAGTATAGAGTTGTGAAACGTGAAAGATTCTGTGAACAGTGATGGGTGTGTCAATTTCTACTCTGGTAGTAACATTACAAGCAATTCAACTAGTATTACTATCAAACAGTAATCGCAGCTTTGAATGCAAAGCTATACCACAGAATTTTAAATAAATAAAAAAGAGGAGGACGAAAAGGCTCAAATTTTTACAAAACTGCATCCAAACATTTAATCAATCTTCTTTATTCTATATCCAAATCTTGTGTAATAATAGTACCTAAATGAGAGATCATCCTCAGCCATATGTTCAGAGATTTGAAGAGGAATAGATGCATCAGGCTCTTCTTCGCCAAGGAACTCTGTTTTCAGCAATTTTATCAAATTATACACACACAAATACGATTTTATCGCATCATATCAAATGATGGGCCATTGTAATAGAAAGAACCATATTAGACGATTAAAAGTTATCCTGAAAATAATAGTTGTGAGAAACTAAAGTGATGCACAATTAAAGCATATCAACATAATAATAAAGACATAATCAAACACTAGTATCTCTAACTGCAAGATAATATGAATTATTCAGCAATCTACGAAAACAAGGTCATGCAGTAATAAAATACTAGAAAACATCAGCCCAAAAAAATGCTCAAATAACCAAATAATCAATGACGCAGTTCATTCGTATTATATGACCCATAAAACAATGGCCTGAACAGAGAAGAGAAAAGATCAGAGATAAGCGAGCATATGGGGCTGGCTAATTGGTGCCTTTAAGTGCCTAACGAAAAAGGAAATCCATATAAAACTAGTTGCTTTCAATAGTTTTCATAGCCTCCAGAATATGTTGTCAATAACAGCATACAAGAAAAATAGAAGACTTGAAAATTACTTTTACTAAACTGAAAGGGCGGCCCAATGCACGAGGCTCCCACCTGGTGGGATATGGGGAGGGTAGATATACTTGGCCTTACCCCCACAAGCAGAGAGGTTTACTTTCACTAGACTGAAAACCTATAAAAAACATAAACACCTATTTTTTCAAGCATGTTGGCCTGTCATAAACTCTATCTATGTTTTCGCATAGCCAATCCCAAACTCGAATAAAAAAAGGAGGGTTGTGATAGGTAGTCGACAGCTATTGCAAAACTTTGTCTAATCTTCATGAAATGGATCAAAACAATACAATTGTGTTAAGGCTAGGTCGTTGCCTAAAAGCAACATGTTGTACCGCTCGAGTACAGTGTCAAATGAGCAAGAGCTACTGCATCTACACCCAAATGTAGTAAAAATAAGCAAGGGTTCCCACATTTTTGTGAACAGGTGTGGATAAAGAAGACTAGTTCCCAATAGTAGGATTTGTTTTGGAACCTGAAACGTAAGCATACCTACAAGTAAATCAATGAAAATATTAGAAACCATCATTAAGAGAAAGATTAATTTTAAGTACCTACGAGAAACTATGTGGGTAGGAGAAAAGACAAACGAATTAACCACTTCGGATTTTAAGCTTTAGTCCACTTGCAAGGTAAAATCTAGCAATGGAATATGCATTATAGTAGATAAGAATTGGAGGAACAATATGGTGGATATAAAAAGGCTAAGTGACAGGATCATAGCTCTAAAGTCTGTAGTGGAGCGAGACTCTTTTAAACAAGTAGGATTAGTAGAGCACCACAAGATAAAATTCTAGAATGATCTAAAAGGTTTAGTCCAAGGAATATCTTTAACCGAAAAGATTTTCATAGAAAGGAATCTAAATGGTCACATGAGGAGGGAATCAAGAGGTTACAAGGGCTTGCATGGAGAATATGGGCTAGGAAAAACATGTGTTTTATCCTTTTAGGAAATGAGTTGAACATTTTATAACATACAAGAGTGGGGTGACATGCTCTGAAATTGTTTTTTCTTGATAAGGAAATTGAATAGAAAATTTTGTATAGATTGCAAAGTCATACCTAAAGAGTTTGGCTACCCAACTCAGGATCCTGGTTATGGATGTACAAGTTAAGAGAAGTGTAGAAAGAAAAAGTTTTAAGAATCAGGTGGTGGTATTTAAAGGATGAATAACAAAGGAGCTTTCAAAGAAAGGTATTGAAAGAGGGTCTTGGGAAGCACAAAGGAGTGCCAACAATATGTGGGACAATGAGTGTTATAATGTGTGGCACTTGTATAAAGATAATCAAAATTGAAAAAAAAATATAAGGCAGCTAAGAAGGCAATGAGTGATGCAAGAACCCAAGCTTTTAAAGAGTTATACCAATCTTTAGGAACCAAAGATTAGAAAAGAAAATTATTCAAGTTTGCTAAGGATAGGGAGAGAAAGACAAGAAACGTAGACCAAATAGAATGTATTAAGATGAAATGGATAACATCTTGATTAGGGAACAAGATATTCAAGAACGATGGAAGAATTACTTTCAAGAGCTTTTTAATAAAGGACAAGAGTTTTTTTGTCACCGATATGTTAAACATTACGAAGGAGGGTCGAAATTATACCTTTTATTATAGAATTCAATGTCAATAATAGAGGAATCTTTGAAGAAAATGGATAATGGCAAAGCAATAAGAAAGAAGAATCTCATGAGCCATACTATGAAGTTATAGAAGAAGATCATTGAGCTGAGACAAGAAACTTGTGTCACAGAGAATTAATTTGGTATCATGCTAGGGAGGTCAACCATGAAAGCAATATACTTGCTACAAAGATTAATGAAGAGATATCAAAATAATGAAAAAAATTTACATATAGTTTTCACCGATTTAGAAAAAACGTATGATAAGGTGCTAAGAGAGATATTGTGAAAGGTCTTGGAAAAGAAAAGAGCTTGTATTGCTTATATTCGAGCAATCAAATATATGAATGATAAAGTCGACTTGTGTGAGAACACAAAATGGAGTCATGAAGAATTTTCCTAACTATGGACTGCACCAAGGTTCATCTTTAAGCCCCTATCTTTTTAAATTGATCTTAGATGTGATGCATGATGGTTGCATAAGAGGAAATAAATGCGAAGTTAGAATTATGGAGACAAATTTTGGAAGCACATGTCTTTCTTATAAGTAGACATGAAACAAAATATATAGAATATAAGTTTAGCAAGAGGCACACTAATTCAAGCTTTAAATACCTTAAGTCGATCATACAAAATGATGGAAACGTAGAGGGGGATGTAAACCATAAGATTCAAGTTAGGTGGATGAAATGGAGAAAGATTTTGAGTATCATTTGTGATAGAAAACTACGGCTCAAACTTAAGCAAAAATTCTACTGCACAACTATAAGAACTACGATAGTATGGTATTGAATGTTAAGCATTTAAAAGGCAATATAAAAATAAGCTCAATGTTGTAGAGATGAGAATGTTGCATTAGATGAGTGGACACATTAGACTATATGTGATTAGGAATGAATGCATTAGAGAGAAAGTTAAAATAGCATCTATCATAGAAAAGATAGTAGAATCTCGTCTTAAATGGTTTGGCCAAGACCTAGAAGAGACCTTTAAAAACTCCTATGAGAAAAGTAGATCAGATGAAAAATAATCTGATAGTCAGAGGGAGAGTAAAAAAAATAATAGATGAAACTATTAAAAAAAATTTGCTATTAATGATATTTCTATAAACTTGATCTACAATAGGACACTTTGGTTTTGATTTATGTAGTTGACACCTAATTGGAAAACTCATCTATTTTTTCCACGCTAGACCGGATATTGCTTTCACTATGTTGTTAGTCAATACATGCACTCTCCCTTGCAAAGAGCATAAAAGGATACATAGATGCAGATTGGGGTAGTTCTACTGGGGATAGATGGTCTATTTTAGGAAATTGTACTTTTGTTTAACGATATACAAGAAGTAACAGGTGTCGTCCTGAAGCTGAATTACAAACTATAGGTCATGACACATCTGAGATGTTATAGTTAATGTTGCTACTTGAAGAGCTAGAGGGACAACCAAATGATTTCCCTTAAAATCTATTGTTATAATAAAGCAACCACAAGTATTTCTTATAATCCAATTCATGATAATCGAACAACATATTGAAGTGGAAAGACACATTACCAAGGAAAAAATTGAGCATGGAATCCTACGCATAACTTATGTATACACAAGAGATCAAGTTGCAAATTACTTAACAAATCCTAGCAAGGAAGATGTTTGAAAAACAGTTTGACAAGCTAGGCATGTTTAACCTTGGAAACCCAACTCAAAGATCCCAAATTTTTACAATTTCCTATTTTCTACAATTTCCTATTTTTTGCAATTTCCTATCTCCTACAATAGTTCCTTTTTGTTTCGTCTAAAATTTTATTTCTTAAATCTAGGAATTTATTATTGCTCAAGTTTAGGGATCAATTGTACTTGCTTTTAGAAAACTCATTGAAAGACATGATCTCAAATTTTTCTATAAATTACAACTATTAGCCAGTGAATAAGATTATCTGAGAAGAATTTATTTGCTCTTTCTACAAATAATTTTTGTCAAAATATTGGGCTGAGCAAGATATATGCGTGCTTTTGTACTACAAGTAACACCTAGGACACTATTATATGTATATGAACTAACAACAGCATTAATATTAATAATAGATATGCCCATTTGATCTCACTTTTTGTTTGCTTAGATTAAGAGATTAATTATTATGAAATGAATGTATTAGTGAACAGTCAATAATGACTTTATTAGTGTTTTAAATAAATATAAAAAAATTGAAGTCATTACAATTCCATTCCCTTGTGTCTATACTTGTCGTTCAAAGCAGACAATTATGGCACCCATTGATGTTTTCAACTCACTGCCTGTATCTGTAGATTCTCTATCTGATTCAAGCCTTGACATTCTTATTGCTCTTCGGAAAGGTAAACATACTTGTACTTATCCTATTTCTTTATATTTTTCATACATTGGAATATCTTCTTCTACTCAATCTTTTGTAGCTTCATCTAACACTATCCATATCCCTACTAACAGTGAGGCCCTAACCCATGATGGTCAGCAAGCAGCTATGATAGAGGAGATGAAGGCATTTCATATACTTAATATCTAAAGAGAGCCCCTAGGCATGATATATTAAATCAAAATCATGGTCACTATTCATTAGAAGGATTTTCTAATGCAAACTGAGCAGGGCCTCCAATAGATAGAAGATCAACATCAAACTATTGTGTCTTTGTGGGAGGTAACCTTATCTCATAGAAGAGTAAGATGCAAAATGTAGTTGCAAGGTCGAGTGCTGACTATCATTTTGTTCGTGAAAAGATACAAGAAGGGCTTCTCTCTACTACACATATAAGGACCAGTGAACATCTGGCAGACTCTTGTGTCTTTATGGGCATGGTTAATATTTATGCTCCAACTTGAGGGAAAGAATAAGAATAGTGCACTGAGCTTGGGCTTATACTAGTTATTTTGTACTTGACCTAATTTTAGTGATATATATAGACACATAGGAACCTAACATAACAAGTCAAAGATTCCATCTATAATATTCTCTCCCCACCCCCAATCTTGCTCTCCTCTTTTTTTTTCCTTTTTTTACAATTTGTTATCTCCAACAAACGTTTGACATGGCTTGAACACACATGGCCCTAAAAAAAAAGGAAAAATGACCAAAAATGAAAGATACAATGAAAGACTATAAACCCTCCCTTAATGAGATAATAGAAGTCTTTGCTAATTGTTTTGTTGTATAAGAATAATTTGAATAATATATTTTTAACATTTTTATTTAGAAACTTCTGGAAAATAATAGTGTAAGATACTTAGAATATAAGACAATGTCGATTGTGTTTTTCATTTAAAGTAAATCATTAAATGGAAAGTTGAAAAAATTTGCATTTAACTATGACACATATGCCAAGATGAGGATTTAAATGACAAACATTCCAACACACACAAATATGTATATGACATCTCATATTTTATATTTTTTAAAGTTTGAAGTGCCAACATGTCTATGTCCATGTCATGCTTCATAGCTGAAAACAGATAATACAAAATGAAGACAATCTTTTAAATATTTTCTGAAATTGTAAGGACAAGATTCAAAACTGATCTAGAAAAATTCTCATGGTTTCATTGCTTCCATTTGTTCATGTAGATAGGTAAAATTTTACGTTGACTGTCTCAAATCTAATACAACCCTCCTTTATTATTCAAGCTTGGAACCGACTATACAAAATTTCTCTTTATCCTTTAATTTTACAATAGCAAACACTTGCTTTAAGAAGTAAGTAGAACACTTTATCACATACAAGAGTGAAGAAGCAAGCTATCAAATAGATTCCTTCTTGGTAAAAAAATCAAATAAAAAGTTTTGCATAGATTGTAAAGTCATACTTAAAAAGAACTTGACTACCTAAGACAGAATTTTAATTTTGGACGTACAAGTTAAAAGAAGAGTTGAAAAAAAGAGTAAGAAAATGGTTCCGAGAATTAGGTGGTGGCATTTGAAAAATGAACAAAGGTTTTGGGAGTTTAGGAAAATGCTAACGATATGTGAGACTAGGTGACCAAAGGGATCAAGAAAATAGCAAGAGAGATACTTGAAAAATCAAGAGGCGTTGAACTGAAGGATAAAAAATCTTGGTAGTGGAATGCAGAAGTACAAGATAAGATTAAAGTTAAAAGAGAGTTTTATAAAGCGTGTCATTTATGTAAAGATAATAAAAATTAGAAAAAATATAAAGTTGCTAAGAAAGACGTTAAGAAAGTTAGGAGTAAAGCAAGATCTAGAATTTTTAAAAGGTTATATCAATCTTTAAGAACTAAAGAAGGAGGGAATTTCTAGGCTTGCGAGGGGTAGGGAAAGAAAGACAAGAGACTTAAATCAAGTAAAATGTATTAAAGATAAAGAAAGTAATGTCTTGGTAAGGGAGTGAGATATCCAAACACGATGAAATAGTTACTTTCAAGGGTTTTTCAACAAAAGACATGAGTTGACTTGTTACTATGATCAATTAAATATTGTAGAGAAGAACTGCAATTATACCTTTTATCGTAGAATTTAAGAGTTTGAAGTAGAGAAGCTTTAAAAAAAATGAAAAAAGGCAAAACAGTAGAACTTGATAATATAACTATTGAGGTATAGAAAGGTGTACACAAGAAAGGCATAAATTGACTCACTAAGTTGTTTAATGTGATAAAGAGATCTAAAAAAATGCCGAATGAATAGAAAAGTACTTTAATCCCTATCTATAAAAAATAAGGAGTCATACAGAACTATGTCAACTATAGAGAGATTAAACTCAAGAGCCATACTATGAGTTATAAGTAAAGGTCATTGAACAGAGATTAAGATAAAAAACTTAAGTCATAGATAATCAATTTGGATTCATGACAAGAAGGTCAACTATGGAAGCAATTTACTTACTGCGAATATTGATAGAAAGTTATCAAAGGAAGCAAAAAGATACATATAGTTTTTATTGATTTGGAAAAAAAATATGATAGAGTGCTGAAAGGGGTTCTATGAAAAACTTTAGAAAGAAAAAAATATGTATTGCATATATTCAAGCAATCAAAATATATATACAATAGAATCACAAGATGCGTGAGAACACAAAATGGGAATACAAAGAATTTTTCCACAACTATAAGACTACGTCAAGGGTAATCTCTGAATCCATATATTTTTAATTTGATTTTGGACGCAATTACTGAACATATACAAGATTTGAAGCCTCGATGTATGATTTTTGCAAATGATACAGTCTTAATTGTTGATTGAAAAAGAAAATAAATATGAAGTTTGAGTTATGGAGAAATTTTGAAAACATAGATTTCGTATAAGTAAAAATAAAACAGATATATAGAATATAATTTTAGTAAAAGACAAACAAATACGAATTTAGAAGTAAAACTTAGAGACCGTCTATTAAAACAAATTACAAGCTTTAAATATCTTGAATCCATTATACAAAATGATGATGAAATAAAGGAGGACGTAAATCATAAGATTCAAGTGGGATGGATAAAATAGAAAGTGGTTTTGAGTGTCATTTGTGATAGAAAAATACAGCTCAAAGGTAACAGAAAATTCTATTGTCAAGTTATAAGACCTGTTTTATTGTATGGTACGGAATATTGGGCGGTTAAAAGACAACATAAAGATAAACTCGATATCACAGAAATGAAAATATTACGCTGGATATGTAGACACACTAGAAGAAATATGATTAGAAATGAGTGCATTAGAGAGAAAGTTGGGGTAACATCTATTGTAGAGAAAATTGTGAAATCTCGCTTAAAGTGATTTAGCCATGTGTGAAAAAAATATGCAAAAGCCCTACTAAACAAAGTAGATCAGATGGAGAGCAGTCCAATGGTCAGAGGTAGAAGAAGGCCAAAAAAAATAATAGGTGAAACTATTAAAAAAAAATTAACAATTAATAATCTATATATTGATCTTATTTATAATAGGCCACTATAGTACCATTTGATCTATGTAGCCGACTCCACCTAGTGAAAAAAAGTTTGTTGTTATTGTTGCCATTGCTTCCATTTATCATTAGATATGTTAAAGAAAATTGTCAGCAAGTTAGAAATCCTATCGATGTTAATATTCTCATATTGTTTCTAATTTATCTCTAGAAGTTAGTGTTATAGTCAAATTATTATTTTTAGTATTATAAATAAAGGAGCATACAAGGGCTGAAGTCTGACCAGTTTTCCAAGGAAAGCTTCAACCCCCCTTTCACTAATCATAACTCCTGTTTATCTTGTTGACATCCTTTTCAACGGCTGAAATATTTTCAGGCAACAAAAATATTTTCTAACGAGCCATTTTAAGGTTGACATTCCGATGAGTCTCAAAACTCTCAACTAGTCTATCCCTGGCATAGCCAATGTCAAACTATTCTCCACACGCTAAATCTTTCCTTCAAGTTGTGTTTACATATGCTGGCATGTGAAACACAGGTGACTGAATTGGCACACCAAGAATGTGCCAACAAGACATACTAGACTCATTCTTGGCCTCTTTTGGTCTTGGGTCATGATCGCCGTGGAGTTTTAGATCTGCCCAAGTGTATTTGGAAGATGAGAACTTAGATTAAAGCTTTCTCATTTTGTGAAGGACTGATTGAAGCTTTTGGTTTCTCTTGGAGGTTGAAGTAATCGCTAGTTGCACAGGTTAATTACAGTTGTCGAATCTTCATGAAATGTTTGTTATGCAGGTCTTCGTTTGACTAAAAATTTGAAAATTGCTGGTTGAAGTATGTGGCAAGTTGTCACAAGTTAAAGTTTTATGGTGGTTGTTTGATCACCAGTTTTAAGTTTGTGATTGTCATGCAGATTCAAGAATTCAGCACACTAGAGTTATGTGTTATTGATTGCTGATAGAGGTGGGAGAAGGCCAAGGGGACTACTTAGGAGTAAGTTGAAGAATTCCAGCAGCGGTATCATGTGTTAGACAATGTGGCCAAGGAGAGCAACTAGAAAAATGTGGAAAGAGATGCTCATGTAAGCAAGTTGAAGAATGCTGCAAGCTGTTTATCCAGCGATGACATTGTCAAAAGAAACTGCTAGTTGCTGATGTTTTTTATTATATCCTGTTTATATACGTTTTTATCTCTAGGAATTAATGTTACAGTCAAGCTAGGAGTTAGTGTTATAGTGAAACTATTATGTTCAGCATCATAAATAAAGGAGGGTATAAGGGTCCCTTCAGTCCTGGAGTTCTTCTATTATGTCATTATCTTACAAGATCAAAAAACAAATTTGACCATGATATTTTAAGCAGAATCATAAGAACGCTTGGTCATATAAACTAAACAGAAGGAAGCTAAAATTTTGCTAAATTAAAACAGGAAGTGCGATGTTACTCACCTAATGGTCTGTTAATGTGATCATTCACTGAACTACACAGCCGTGTGTCACCATCAGCATTTAGCTCCTAGAAAAACGAAGGAATACACAAAAATATAAAAACCAATAGTGCAGCCAAACCATACAAAAAATAGGGGAGGGCGAAGTCAGCTATATGACTAATAACCTGCATCCAGAAGAAAAATTTCCTGTCATCGCTATTAAACTTCAGTAAGTAAACCCTTCCAGATGCTTGGTTAACCTAATCAACCAAAACCTTCAACAAGTGAATGAATAAATTAAGAATACCAAACTAATTTACAAGAAGTCAGGGATACCTTCTCGAAAACAGCCTCATTAGGAAAAATTATCTGATCCTGTGCTTAGGTCAAGAAAAACAAAAACACGTCTAGCAGGAAGCAACAGAAAGTTTTGATTGTTATGTAGTATGGCACTAAAAAATGATAATCAATATATTAATTATGAGAAACCAGACGAAATAAGAACTCTGAAAGCACCAAAATATAAGGATTGATTTGGGCTATGGAAAATTACAACAACAACAACAACTAAACATTTTTCCACTAGATGGGTCAACTACATGGATTAAATGACACCAGTGACCTATTATATAAAATTACAGAAAAATTAAAAATATAATAAAGCATAACTCATCATATAGATTCCTACATCCAGGATCATAGAGACTTCAGGTTATGCATTGAAAATTTACAAAGTGTAAGATGTCCAAAAGTGAAAATCTCATTCTAAAGACTTCATCCTATCACTTTTTCAACATTGTGTTGAAAATCACAGAAACTATAGTTCTACACACACAAAAACAACAGATAAAAAAAGCATAGGTGGTGTAGAATATCCCAAAAATGATTAGAACAACATATCAAGTCAAAAGCAAAACCAACCCATTACATTTTACTCCAAGCTTTCTACATTATTTGGTGATTGCATTCTTACATTCTGCTGTACCCATCAAATTTCCTCAGCATTAAACAATTTGGTCAGTATATTATCGGTCACTAAAACTTTTTATAAACTTATTCACTTCTAACAACTTAATGCCATTTATAAAGCACTCCTTTTAAATTAGTTTTTCAGAGTAAACTTCCCAACAATGCATCTGCCCCTATGAATTGTATTGAGTAATGCTACAAAAATTTTAAACTTTTTCACATTTCTCAGAGTTTGCTATTAAAACATGCTAATCTTTGTTCAAAAACTCGAAACTTACAAAATTTTACATACATAGTTTAGAATCTTAGAGTTACAAGTCCAAAAAACCCCTCAAAATGCGTGTCAGAAAGCAATATTTAATTGCATCAAAACTCTTGGATCTTGAACATATTTGATTAAAACCACAAAATGATGCAAAAGAACACAGAAAATTTAAAAGCTCTCATTTTCATTTAGTCCAATACAGCAATGTTTACTTTTCTTGTTTAAGATTCTTGTTTACCTATGCAAATGGAAAAGATTATATGGGATTTCTGAGACTCTAGGGTTGGGAAAGTAAGCAAAAACATTTGATTAGACTGGAAAGGAGGAAGGCTTTGATCTTGATAATTTAGTGTCCAAGAATATCTCTTCAGTGGCAAAGTGGTTATAGTTGCTACCTTTGGAGCCTAGCTCTCTTTGGCATAGGTTGATTAAGAGCAAATATGATGTTCAACAAAATGGATGGATGCTAACGCTAGGATTAGTGCTACACTGCTACTCACAAGCCCTTAGAATTTCATCTCTCAGGTATATCCTTTTTGTCCTCTCCTTACTTACTAGATTAGGGATGATTCTTGGCTTGGGCTTTGGGAGGACTATTGGATTGGAGTTTACCCTGTAACTGAGTATTTCCTCCATCTTTAATGTTTATCAACTTTGCAACATCCCCCTAATTATGATTCTTTTAACTTTTGTAGGTCCTGAAACTTATTGGATCTTCTTCTGTCATTAGTTTCTACTTTGTCAGATAGAAGAATATGATCTTGAATTCTTCATAATCATATAATTGTCATTCCTTCTTCCAACTTCTAATTCTCAATCAATATGTCAGAAATTTCTAAAGTTAAGGCTCCCTCTATGAAGAAGGCTTTTGTTTGGATTGCAATACTCAATAGAATTAATACAAATGACCTATTTCATACTCCTAGCCCTAATAATATGTTTACGTCTCCAACCGTTTCTGTAGTGTGTGTTTCATGCGTTGTAAATCAATAAATAAAGAAAAGAGTGAGTTTGGATGCTTGAGGTGAAACAAATGGCAAAGAATTGACTCATAGAAATACAAAAAAGAATGAGATATTGACAAAGGCCTGGAGTAAATCTCTTGTTCCAGGTCATTAACAGTGCTCCAAGGATGCTACTTGGTTGCTATCTATGAGGCATGGACACAGGACACGTAAATTTTAAAATTATATCGGCAGACACGTTGAGGACACATGAATTAAAAACTAAAGACTATATATATATATATATATATATATATATATATATATATATATATAACCTTAAAACAATAACATACAATAAGTTACAACTCACAATACAACTTAATCCCAAAAAATTATCATAAATTTATAATACAATCAACATTCATTCTTCTTCAATGTATTTTTCATCACCACTATTGTTTTCATTCCCTTCACATGTGAAAAGAACTCTTTCTAATTCTGGTTCACCAAAGATAGATTTGTAACCAATAAAACTCCAACATCATCCAACACATCATCAAAACAATCTCCTCCAATATCCCACATCTTACTTTCGCCTTGCATATATTGTGAGCTCCTCCTTGACAAAAGCCAAAGATTATTATGAACAAACACTAAATCTTGAGCACGTTTTGGTGTCAATTTGTTTCTTTTAAATAAGTAAATGAATGAGTATGTGCCCCAATTTCTCTCACAACAAGAGGAGAAAGATGGTTATCCAACCAACTTAAAAGCAAAGCTTTGGAGAAACAGAGTAGAGCAACCATGAATTGCCCACCAATAATGTGGCTCCATATCCCCTCTTTGATCAATAGAGTCCGATTCAATAAAATCTTATAAATAAATAGAGAATTTCACATAAACATTTCACATATTTCTATCAGAATCCCTGCAGCTTTATAAATCAGAGCATTATCAACGATTACTTGAACCTCATTTTCTACTCACTTCTCTAATTACACTGAAAATGGCATTTACTATGAACTCTCTGTCTTTATATTCACTTTTACAATTAATGACTTTTACGAACATAAGACTACTTTCTATCACCGCTATAAAATTAATAAGAGTCCGTTTTTGTGAACCTAACCATCCATCACAAACAATGGTAATACCCTTTTCCTTCCATGTTTATATGGGTAGTAACATCCTCTCAATATTTGCCTTCTCTTGCTATAACAAAGAATTTTGCAACAAATTGTAACTTAGAGGCATGAAATCGACCAAACTATAGTTGCAAACATAAGTGAAGGAACTCGATTCCTAGTAAGACGGAATGGGAGGTCCTCTAAATAGAACATCCTAGCAATATGTACTCTTATCTCTTTCTTGGTTGTAATATGCCTTCTCAAGAGGACTTTCCTCTACAACTTTTCTTCTTTTAGTTCCAACTCCCAAATTCTCAACTTTAAATGAATTGAATAAAGAACTAATGCTACTAGAAGAACCAATCCTTGATGCATCAGTAGATGGTGGCAATAAAACTTTCTTTAGCACGGATGCTAGTTTTCTTTCACAAACATCATCTTCTAATTTTTTCGTGTCAGTAAGATCCTTTTTAAAAACTTTATTACATGACTCTATACCAAGCCCTCATAGCTTTAATAAGTGAACCTTAACTCTAGAATAAATTCTTTTATAATCATTTTCGTAGTAGTTACATGTAAAAGGAACATTTTCTCCATCCGTTGTTTCCTTTTTCCCCTTTGTAACAAACCTCCACAAAGGTTTCTAGTCATCTCTTTGCACATTATATTCACCACTATTATATTACCAGAACTTTTGACATCCTAAATAAAATAAAATAAAATTAAAATTAAAATCATATCACATACATAATGTCTCTCCTATTTGTAATAACATCATAATCATCATCATGATACAAATACGAGAACAATATATTTCCAATTTTTCATTCATCTATACCATATTTTCATTTAATATATTATATAACATATTACTCGAATAATATAAATTACAAATTACACAAACCACATTGGCCAAAGGGGAAAAATGAACCATCAAAAAGTAGCCAATAGACATGCTCAAGGTGGTTGATTAATTAACTAGTCTAAGATTCATGATGGTTGATGTGAATAAATAAATTTTTCACTTATGTTATCTAAAGCCTTTTCATTTTTTGGGATGTTGGGGGTAGCATGTGAGGCAGCAACAAGTAAATGCATAAGAAGTTAAGAACAGAGCATCACTGCATCAATCAGATGCCAAAAACAAAGTAAGAGAATGAAACAAAGCATCAGAGGATGGAGACCAGGCAAGCATCACAGA
Source organism: Gleditsia sinensis (assembly GCA_037074535.1). Taxonomy (NCBI): domain Eukaryota; kingdom Viridiplantae; phylum Streptophyta; class Magnoliopsida; order Fabales; family Fabaceae; genus Gleditsia; species Gleditsia sinensis. Next base: position 95,127 of record CM073474.1, read on the forward strand.
GTCAAGTTTTTATGGAGTCACGAAAAGCAAAGCATCAAAGATTCATAATGAAACAAAGCATGAAGCATCTCAACCCCAAATGAAATAGAGCATAACAAGAAAAAACCTGAGAGCTTCAATGGAGTCACGAATGATATAGCTGCGCGATCGATGACAAAGATAGAAGCTATGGCCAGCGACTAGAGACTTGTTACCGACGACCAATGACTCACAAAAGCAATGAGGAGGACAGCATGATAGCTTGACAAAAGAAAAGAGAGGGACGATAAAATTGATCGGGTATTAGGGCTCAAATGAAAAGATGGACATTTTTATGTCCAAAAAATGTGTCCCCAGATCCTATATTTTTTTTTTAGCGTTGGACATGGGATACATGTCCCAAATGTATCCAAGGCATGTCGTGTCCGTAAAGTGTTTTGACACATCAACATGACCCTAACCAAAGTGTCCTTGTTTCATAGGCTGCTAGAGGGGAATTGAATGGTTGGTGAGTGCTAGGGGTTTTCTGACAACAATTGGGCAGCATACTTTTGAATGCTTGGGATCTGATGAAGAAGATGGAGTTATGCTGTAGTATTTATACTGATAAAATGGTTGGTGAAGCTCATTAATGCCAAGAGAGATGTTGGGACTTAGGGTAAAGCTTGCATTAAATGTGTGGCCGTCATCCAAGGTATTTTTGTATGGTCATTTAATGCAAATTAGGTTTAGATGCCTCTTCTATGAATGGGAAGGTAAAGACACTTCTTAAGCTACCACAAAATTCTAGTCCAGTTTTACACAAATAAAAAAATTAAAAAGAAAAAAGTACACTATATGCTCCTTGTACCAGAGACTCCTTGTCAAGGCTTGAAGTTGACAGCTCACAAAAATAAAAGGAAGCTAAATAACGCTGGACAACATGGCTGCACCTCTGACAAGCGAGACTCCTTGTCAACTCTTGAGGTTGAGAGCTAATGAAAATAAAAGGAAGCTAAATGAGGCTGGACAACATGGGAACTACAAACTATGAATATCCTTTTTGGAAAGAGACAGATCTTTACATATAGTAATGCAAATGCAGTAAACCCAAGAAATGTCATTCCTAAACCCTAAATTTGTCTGCAAGTGATCGTGAAAATGTAGCACAAAGGCACACTTATATAATCCAACCAAGTCACCACCATGAGTTGTTCTCAGACTTAAGGATCCTTGGGCTTTGACTTAGCTCAAGACCTTTGCTTGATTCCTGACTTGACTCTGTTTGTGCCATGGGCTCTTATCCACAGTGAATTATGTGGAGGGGAGCTTAAGCTCTCTTGCCCCCCATTCTCTCAAGGCAAATAAACCAAACCTTCATTTTTCCTAGTCACTTCTCCAATTGGGCTCATGACATGCAAACTTCTGCTTTCAACGTGCAGCAAAAGGTGCGTTGCTAAAGCACTTATTTGCTTTTCTTCTCTCCTAAGGGACCTTTTCTACTCTAGGGAACCTGTATGTATGTGCTTGAGATGCCATGATGGTGAGTCTTTATGGTGCTGATTGACTAGATCCTTGGCCTCTTCTTGGGCCACCTTTATAGCGCTTTACTGCTTCTATAATTCTTCAAGGCCGTCAATCACCTTTGGGCATTCTTAAAGCCAAAGTAATTACTTATTATTCTTTGTTACTTAACTTCCTAGGCACCTCATCAATGAGCAAAATACAAGGGTAATTGGCTATTTCTTAAGGAGGATGAAGAAACCTCAGGAACAATGTTTTTCTGGAACTCGGAGACAAACAATCATCTTTTTTGGCACTACAAAGTTGCATGGCAGATTTGGAATATACTTTTGTCATATTTTGTGAGAATTACGTTTGTCCAGCCAGTTTAGATCATTTTTTAGCAACTAAGTTTAAAGGTTCTAGGAGCAAGGAGGAGCATAAGATACTGGGCAGTCTACTGTTACAGCTAACTTGCGGTGTTTATGGTTGGAGTTTTTAATGGAGATTTCTTCCTTGCACCTTCGATGGGATAAAGTTTTTTTTTTTTGGGCTTCCCTCAAGGTTTCAACTAATGCCTTTTTAGATGGTGCCCCTTGTGAATTTACAAAGTGATTGGAAAGCTCTTTTGAGCTGATGTTTTCTTTTTTTTCTTGTATGTTGTGGTTGGAAATATTAATAAAACTATTTCAGGACCTTCTAACAGCTTAAACTTTAGAAATGACGCAGTCCTTGACACAATAATAAAGCCTTCATGCCCAAGTGATTAGGAGTTTAAGTTTTGCTGCTCATTCTTCCTACAAACAATAACAACAACAACCAAAAATTTTTTCACTAAGTGAAGTCGACTATATGAATTAAATGACGCTAAAGTGTTCTATTGTGAATCAAGGAGCCAATACTTCTCACACTTCAAACCTAGAGGGTTTTCACATGATGAAAACAACTCCTAAACCTTCTCCCAACAGCTCAACCTTTTGGTATAAAGTGGTCCTTCACATTTGCACAAGGAGGATTCCTTGTCCTTCATCAGTATGATAGGTGCAACATAGTTCTCACAAGAAACTGAACAATAATCAATTGAAGAGGAAGATAACAACAACAACTAAGTTTTTTCCCACCATGTAGAGTCAGCTACATAAATCAAACAACACTATAATAACCTATTATAAATGAGATTAATAAAAAAATTATTAATAATTAAATTTTTCTTAATAATTTCACTTATTGTTTTCTTTGTCTTCCCTTTACCTCTATCTGCTCTCCATCTGATCTACTCTACGCACTAAGATTTTTACAAATCTTCTCCACACATAATCAAACCACATTAAATGAGATTCAACTATCTTCTCTATAGGCTAAATACTCATGGGTATCCGATAGCGAAGTAGTACCGTGAACTATGAGGCACGGACACGAAACACGTAAATTAAAAAAAATGCATGACACAACACGTTGAGGACTTGTAAATTAAAAAAAAAATTATATATATATATATATATATATAGAGAGAGAGAGAGAGAGAGAGAGAGAGAACCATAAAACAATAACATAAAATGAGTTACAATTCACAAACAACTTAATCTCAAAAAATTGTCATAAATTTATAATACAATCAACATTCATTCTTTTTCAATGTCCTCTTCATCATCGCCATTATTTTCATCCCTTTTATCTTTAGTTGCATGTAAAAGGAACATTTCCTCTACCCTTTGTATCTTTTTTCCCCTTTGTAACAAACCTCCACAAAAGTTTGTATTCATCTTTTTGCACATTATTTTCACTATTATTTATATTTCCAAAACTTTCAAACATCCTAGATATTAGATAAAATAAAATAAAAAGAGAATTAGATATCATTTCACAAAAGCAATTGACAATGGCAATGGAAGTATGGAACCCATCACAGACCATATTTGCCTTTGGTGTTTGCTGTATCCTGAGTGCCTATTGTGTTTGCTATTTTCCACTAGCACATCGTAGAAGCAATTGGCAATGGAACCCATTCCCAAAACATACACAAAAGCAATTGGCATCCAAAGTAAAAGCAAATATGTTCTACCCATATGTTCCAGCCAAAACCCATTCCCATTAATCACATAAGTCAGAAGTAAATGCAAGATGGGAAGAAATAAATGAAAAAAGAAAAGGTAAAGTAAAATACGCCAAAGGCAGGGAGCTGCCATTAACGAATAAACATACAGACTAAACATATGCAAAGTAAACATGCACTGAATAAAAATGGTCTCAAGAGGCATTATTAACCTGTTGCCCATTAGAAATGCCAAAGGCTGTTCTAGAGCTGCCATGCAATTAAGAACAAATCAGAATAGAGCACCATTCAGACAACAACAACAACAATTAAACTTTTTCCTACTAAGTAGGGTCAGCTACATGGATAAAATGACACCACAGTGGCCTACCATAAATGAGATCAATAAATAGATTATTAACTATTAGATCCTTCTTATTGATTTCACCTGTTATTCTCTTTGATCTCCCTCTATCTCTAATTATTAGACTATTCTCCATCTGATTTACTCTTCTCAATAGGGTTTCAACAAGTCTTTTCCACACATGTCCAAACCACCTTAAGCGAGATTTCACCATCTTCTCTGCAATAGATGTTACCCTAACTTTCTAATGCACTCATTTCTAATCATATCTTTTCTGATGTGTCCACACATCTAACGCAATATTTTTATCTCTGCAACATTAAATTTATTTTCATGTTATCTTTTAACCGCCCAACATTCAGTAATATACAATATAGTAAGTCTTATAACTGTATAGTAGAATTTTCCTTTAACTTTGAGCGACACTTTCCTTCCTTCATTTCATCCATCCTGCTTGAATCCTATGATTTACGTCCTCCTTTACTTCACCGTCGTTTTGTATAATAGATCCAAAATATTTAAAATTTGTAACTTGTTTTAATATATGGTCTCCAAGTTTTATTTCTAAATTCTTATTTGTTCATCTTTTATTAAAAATACATTCTATATATTCTGTTTTATTTCTACTTATATGAAAATCATGTGTTTCCAAACCTTATTTCCATGACTCTAACTTTATATTTATTTCATCTTTCGATTTACCGACTAAAACTACATCATATTCAAAAATCATACATCGAGGTCCTAAATCTTGAATATGCTCAGTAATTGCATTCAAAATCAAGTTAAAAAGATATGAACTCAGAAAAAACCCTTGATGTAATCCAATAGTTGTGAAAAAATCATGTGTCCCTATTTTGTATTCTCACGCAAATCATGATCTTATCGTACATATTTTTTATTACTCGAATATACTCAATACGTACTCCTTTCTTCTCTAAAGCCTTTTATAAAATCTCTCTAAGCACTCTGTCATATGTTTTTTCTATATCAATAAAAATCATATGCAAATTTTTCTGCCTCCTTTGATAACTTTCCATCAATCTTTGCAGTAAGTAAATTGTTTCCATAATTGACCTTCTTGGCATAAAATCAAATTGATTCTCTATGACTTGAGTCTCTTGTCTTAATATTTGCTTAATAATCTTCTCCTATTACTTCATAGTGTGGCTCGTAGGTTTAATCTCCCTATAGTTGATCCTGTTCTGTATGTCCCCCTTATTTTTATAAATAGAGATTAAAGTACTTCTCCTCCATTCATCCGGTATTTTTTTAGGTTTCATTATCACATTAAACAATTTAGTGAGCCAACTTATACATTTTCTTCCTAAACTTTTCCACACCTCAATAAGTATATTACTGGATTCTACTGCTTTACCATTTTCCATTCTCTTCAAAGTCTTCTCTCCCGAATTCTATGATAAAAAATATAATTACGGTCCTCCTCTACAACATTTAATCTATCCGAGTCACAAATAAACTTATATCTTTCGTTAAAAAAACTCTTGAAAGTAACTCTTCCATTGTGCTTGAATATCTTGCTCCCTTCCAAAACATTACCCTCTTCATTTTAATACATTTTACTTGATCTAGGTCTTTTGTCTTTTTTTCCCTATCCTTCACAAGCCTGTAAATTTTTCTTTCTCCATCTTTAATTTCTAAAGATTGATATAACCCTTTAAAAACTATAGATCTCACTTTACTCACAGCCCTCTTAGAATCTTTCTTAACAACTTTATATTTACCCTAATTTTCATTATATTTATATAAGTGCCACGCCTTATAATACTCTCTTTTAACCTTAATCTTATCTTGTACCTCTACATCCCACCAACAAAATTCTTTACCCTTTGATCCAACGTCTCTTGATTCTCCAAGTATCTCTCTTGTTATATTAATGATCCCTTTGGCCTTCTTGTCCCACATATCATTAGCATTTTCCTGGACCTCCCAAAGCCTTTCTTCCTCGTAGAGAACCATTCAGACGCTACAAAAAAAAAAGAGCAGTACTAGCAAGTAAATGGAGACTAGCATCAGAGAATGGAGTCACAATAAGCAAGGCATGTGAGATTCAAAATGAAAAAAATGAAACATCTCCACCCAAAATGAAACAGAGCATGAGGAGAAGATAACTGGCTGGGAGCTTCAATGGGGTCATGAAGGTTGGATCTCACTTAGCTAAGTTGGGATATAGGTGATGGGAGAGAAGAGAAGAGACAGGAAAATTGAGCTTTAGGGCTCAAAAGGAAATGCTTATGCCCAAAAGAATGCGTCGGACACGCTCAAAAACGTGTCCGATACGTGTCCAAAAAAAGCAATTTTTTTGTTTGAGTTAGACACTGGACATGTGTCCAACGCGTGTCAGATGCGTGTCAGTGTCTCAGAGTGTCCGACACGCCAACACGCGTGTCTGTGCTTCATAGACCGTGAAGGAAGGGTGAAAAGAACCCCCATCAGGGAGTGAAATAGAACATGAAACTGTAAGCTTCCAAGCAGTGGGAGACGAGGCTCTGACTGCGTGCCTGTAGAAGAATAAGCTAGCGACTCATAGGCAATGGCTTGGTTAAGGGAACCCATCAGACCTGTTACGAAAGCGAGTCCTCATAGGGTAATTGTCACTACTTATGGACCCAATCACCAAAGAGACTTAAAATTACTTGCACTACAAAAATAGAACACAATTATGGACCACTTAAATGGTGACCAAGTGCACAAAATTTGAGGGAGGGGGAAATAGGATACATCTTCAACAACATTTTGAGTTCGATCAAGCCACTGAAAGTGGACTAATCCCTCCTCACCCTGAGACAAAAACAAAATTTCACAATTTCACTGTTGAAAAGGCCTTGATGGTTTGAAACTGAACAAATAATAAAAATTTAATGTTCTTACTTTCAAATTAAAAAGGGAATTTAAAGAAAGGAAATAATTTTCAAGAAAGTCACATCACACCTTAGCAATACGAATAAGCCCTTTACGTGTGTCCGGAAAAACTTTATTCCCCTCAAGAAACATTTTACCAGCGCAGAATTCTAGCATGATTTCCTGCCAAAAGTTATAAATCCAATGAAAATAATTAGCCATATCAGTGACAACAATAATAAAAAAAAAGGTACATATACTGAAACTTGCATCCCAGATTTCTCTCAGTTCACCTAGATGAATTCAACCAGTAACCTCAGATCATAATGCCAACAATAAAAGAAACACACAGAACAGAAACTGAATAAAGTATAAACCATGAGTTGAACATATCATTATCTATAAGTCCACAAGAACATAAACATACGGCTAATATACTATGAACTGATCATTTATGCAATGAACTTCATAGTACTACAAAACATTAGCATAGGACAACCTCAGCTTTTTTTAAGTTTTCTAAAAACAAAAAATAGATTATCACATACTCATATCTAGCCCAATATAGAGAAATTTTCAATTACAAATAAATGATATACAGAGTGAAATCAATTCCATTAAATTTTTATCCTTTTTCCTTCCAATTATTGAATTTAAGTGGTATATGCTGTTTTGTGTTTAATAAGGTATGGAATTTTGGGTTTTCCCATTATATATGGAATGAACAAGAGTCATAATCCTCACCAACAAATGAAAAAGAATTAAGAGTGGAAAGGCGTAATATTATGAAACTAACACATATCAATGATATCATGCATATTTACCCATCTGGGTAACAAAAACTATCAGACTAAACGTTTCCCTTTCCTTCGTTTCTCATAACTGCATTCCCGAAAATAAAGTTAATCTTCATGCATATTCAAAAAAAAAAATCAAATAATATTCTGGTCTAAAGAAACTGATAGTTAAGTTGGATATGTTCTTGCATTTAAAAAATTCAATCACTAAGATGTAAACAATAACGATAGAAAGAAATAGATGCAATACCTGCTCAGATTGAAGAGCATTGGATGACATCGAACTCATGGGTACAGTTTCCTGTTCTATAAAGCAATAGCAAAATGCTACAAAGAGCAATTACAAAGAAAAAAACCTCAGCAGTAAATCAGTCAAAAATTCACACAAAGGCCCAAAAGATAGAGACAACAGAAAAAATGTATCATGCATTATTAACTTTCAAGTTATAACCTAGTCAATGAATTTGTAGTCCGCTTAATGGATAAATAACCTTCAACTTCAAAGTTGACAATTTCTAAAATTTAACATAGAAAAAAATAAAAAGCTCGAAAGGGCAATACATACCAAATGAAACCTGCTTCACATAGCTTGCTTGCTCCCGTGATTAGCAAGATATAAGCAGATTCAAAACGAATAAACCTTCAACCTCTCTATGAAAAAAAGGATTAGTAATTTCTCAACACCCAAAGAAACCATAAATCTCAGTAATAAAGAACCCTAGATTAAAGCTTAATTTCATAAACCATCCAAACGTTAAAGAGTACATATTACTAACGCACATAGAATGACACCATGGTTCAACAGCAAACGTTATCACCAAAATGTTTCACCCACGTGGCATTGCCCTCGTAAGTTAATAAGAAGGGCAAAACAAGAAGACCATTCGATAATTATTCAAATCAACATAATGAACAATCTAAACAGCACAAAGTTAAACTAAATGCCAATACCGGTGGTTTCACTTAGATCATAACATATGTCCAGTTAGGAGTGCCTACGCTAAACAATGTCATCAACTGCAATTGAGTTTTATTTTATTGGAAGGGAAAATAAAAATCTGGAAAAACATATATTAGATGTACCTCAGACATGAGGGCGCACGCGAACTGGCAGTGGTGAGAGCAGGCGACGAAGCCGATGGCGGCAGGTGGGGAAGCTAAGAGCGATGTCGATGTCAGTCCGAATAATTATGGTAGGAACGGGCTAGGGTTCAAAAGGCTAGGGGTGTTCTGACAGTCTGAATATAAAGTTACGAGGAGTCTGGTAATATGGATGTCTATCGGTTTAGTTGGTTTTTTGCGAAGTGACCAACTGAATTTATAAGATTGGTTTAAGAGAAACACCCCCCCCCCCCCGGCAACCCACATAAATGATAAATTCCAAATCCCAATTGATTTCTTCCCTTTTAGACTGTAATTTTTCAATTCTAATTCTATATTTAAGGTTTGTTTCGGAATGTCGTGACATTTTTTTAAGTAGTTGTGCTGTGTGTGTTCTAAAAAAGCTAGTTTTTAAACTGTCTAAAAATGATGTTGGTAAAAAAAAATTATAAAAGTCCCCCCCCCCAGCCAACCCACATAAACGATAAATTCCAAATCCCAATTGATTTCTTCCCTTTTAAACTGTAATTTTTCAATTCTAATTCTATATTTAAGGTTTGTTTGGGAATGTCGTGACATTTTTTTAAGTAGTTGTGCTGTGTGTGTTCTAAAAAAGCTAGTTTTTAAACTGTCTAAAAATGATGTTGGTAAAAAAATTTATAAAAGTTGCTTTTAAGAACAAAATTGATTGATAAAATGTTTGACAATAATTTTCAAAAGTTATCATGTTGACGAAGAAGATAATCTTTTTTGCACTAACAAGAAGGCAAAATGAATTGAAATTGAGGAAGTTACCATGGAAGATGTCACAACGGAAATTTCAATTGACAAATCAAAGAAAACCTCTTAGAACCAATAACAAAATCTGAAGTGAAAGATAGCGATAAGGCTGGTCATCTATTATTGTTTCCTATTAGGACAAATTTACGGACGTTAACGAAAGAAACGAGACTAGGAGAGGATGTAAGTCATAAATTGTATAAGTACAATAAATTAAAAGCAGAAGTTTAAGGAATATATCTTCAGTCATAATAATTATATTTTTTAAAAATACAATCACTAGATATAAGTTAAAATAGAATAAATTTATCTAATCTATCTAAAATTTTAATACGTATATTTGATAGAGAATCACAAATTTTCTTATAAATTAGAAAGCCTTATATCATAAAAATAGTTTATGAGTGTTTCACTATATTTTTTCCATCAAAAAAGGAATATTTATATTTGATAAATAATTGTCATAATTACCATGTATCTTTTCATATAAAGACATATTTTTACATAAAGATACATTTTCATATCGGGACACCTATTGACATAGCAACACCTTTTCATATAGAGACACCGTTTTATATAGGGACATCTTTTCACATAAAATCACATTTTTATGAAAGATTCGATTTATTTTTTTATTTCTTTCTTTCTTTTTTTCTTTACATTTCGCATATTAAATATGTCATATGTATAAACACAATATATACGTATATAGATACATATTACAAACCTCACACATGTAATAATCATACAATACAACATTTCAGTACACAAATAAGAGTCCCTATACAGCACTCCACCCTTGAAACATAAAAGATGAGGAGGTACTGTTGACATCGATATTTCTATCAGTAACAACATTCTCTATTGCATCTCATTTTATTTTATCTGAACATAACACTACAATAATAGTGAGAACAAAGGTTTCCAATAGACTTAACATAAATAAAATATAATGAGAAAAATAGGAGTTATGTTCAGCTGTATAAACTACAGAAAAATATCAAGATTTTGAGATAAAATCATAACTTTTGTTGATACATAATTAACATACTATATATGCACTGAAAATTTACTCTCTTTTTTAATAATGCTCAGACATATCACAACTCTCAATATACTCAATTCACTCATTTGTTATACGCATAGTGACTGATCGACTACAGTCACAATAAGTGATAAGATAATGTCAGTTCATCACTCATTTGTCTCTTCACATTACTACTGTCACCTGATTTGAGTGGCTCTCCCTTGGCTCAATCAGGCTAATAGGGCGCCCCCTATTTGGTACCGTTTCAAGCCATACAACCCGTCGATATTCATCTATACATATAAATAAATATATATAAATGCATACCCATCAAATGTAATATATAATTATCAAAAAACTCGCCATGAGTTTTGTAACAACTTCATTTTTTATATATACATACATACATACATACATACATACATATATATATATATATATATATATATATATATATGTAAAAAAAATTTCATGAAGTCTTTACCTCTTTACTTCTAACTATTTAACTCATAATAACATTTAATTAAATTAACCAAGCATAATTAACATTTATGGTATACCATTAATACTGATACAATTCTGAGTTCATAAATATATCATTAATTAACAACATCCGTACACAAATCAAACACATATATGTCTACATTTTCTTCATCTATATTGACCAATTCCAAGAATACGAGTGCAGGTGATTGTACCTTCACCGGAATTTTAACCAACTCAACCCAACGTACGGTAAAAGTCAGTCATAGAGAATATATGCATATTTAGTTCTCTGAACATGATATAGAAATATAGTGAAAATTAAATTTCAGTAGGTTCAACAATAAATCATAATTATCATCAATATAGATCATTATGTCATGTTCATCTATATAAATTACAGCAAATATCTTAGGTCACACGAATGCACTTTATCTATGCACATGAAAATCATACAATAATGACATGTAAGGTATGAATAACTATTTTTAGAATATCCTATGATGGCTATCAACTTATTTACATATCAAGCTACTTTAGTCAGGGTAAGTACTTTCTATTCTCCGATATGGGTTTTTCTCGCTCCGTCCGACATAGCACATTTTTTCTTTCTTTTCTTATTAACATAATCATAGCTGTGAATATGGCGTCCCCTACTGGTGCACTACACGGACTGCCATGTGACTGTGCTCGTCTCTTTTCTTTTCTTTTCTTTTCACGTTAATAGTTAAAAATATGATTTCAAAAACAAGTATGTTCATTACACTCACGTACCATAATTTATCATTTACTACCAAAAATTATTGATAAAATGCAATCATGTCATGATCATAACCATTTTCGAATATCAATTTATAAAATATTTTTATATCAAAATTACACACTTAAGATGGTAAGAAGTTCAAACAATGGCAATGGCTAGGGCATACACTAGTTATTTATAATTTTTATTTATTAAATTCTTTTTCTTTCTTAAATATTATTTTTCTTTCTCACTAATCAAAGTATAACACCCTCATTTTAAATTCAATTGAGGTGATCTTGGTATCAATTTAAACATAAGACAATCCTCTAAAATTCTTATATTGGACATTTTAGTGAAATCTTAAATAATCGTGGTATTATTACTCCCTCAAATTCAATGTTATTTCTTCTCGGGTAGGTTTAGACCTCTACTTACTAATTTAACCATATCTCCCTCATATGGATTCCAAATCGAATTATTCTAATGGTTAAAAATTTGAGATACATATATCTATATTTTTTATGTTAACCATTTTTTTTAAATTCCCTACATATTTTGCTCAAAAATTCAAACACAGAAACTTACCTAACAAATTCTTCACTGATTAACAAGTTTCTGACATATGTTTACTAATATGACCATATCATCCTCATATAGATTCCAATTTGGTTTATTCCAGTGGCTAAAAATTTTTGAGACATATATCTATATTTTTCATGTTAATCATTTCTTTGAATTCCCTACATATTTTTTCCAGAAATTCAAACACAGAGATTTACCTAACAGATTCTTCCCTGGTTAACTATTTTCTAACCACTACTTACTAATCAGATAATATCTCCCTCATCTGAACTCCAAATTAAGTTATTCCAGTGGATAAAGATCTGTGAGATATATATCTACATTTTTTATGTTAACTATTTCTTTTAATTCTAAACCGATTCTTCCTAGAATTTCAAAAGCTGAAGCTTTCCTGGTAACTCTAAAATCCAGTTTCCTAACCAAACCTTTCTTAAGATTTTAATTCATCATTTTATAACGTCCTCTTCCATTTTCTTACTAATTTAAATCTAGTCATATTTCATCAATTTTTTACCATATTCAAATATACAAAATATAGCATAAAAATCTTAAAATTTTGCCACCCATAGCCATACTTATGCAGAACTTTCCACACTAACCGAAATGTTCAAAACTTCCATCATATGAAGGATAACATGTAACATAATATAATAACATTCATGACCAATCATCAAAGTTCAAATATTGTAAATTTAATCAAAGTTCTGAGATCAAACAATAACAACAACTAAGCCTTTTCCCACTAGGTGGGGTCGATTACATGGATCAAACGGCGCCAAAGTGGTCTATCATGAATGAGATCAATAGATAGGTTATTAACTATTATATCATTCTTAATAGTTTTACTTATTGTTTTCTTTAGCCTCCCTCTAGCTCTAACTATCGGACTATTCTCCATCTAATCTACTATTCTCACTAGGATTTCTGTAGGTCTTCTCCACACATGACCAAACCACCTTAAACAAGATTCCACCATCTTCTCCACAATAGGTGCTACCCCAACCTTCTCTCTAATGAACTCGATTCTAATCATATCTCTTATGGTGTGTCCACACATCCAACGCAACATTCTCATCTCTCCAACATTGAGTTTATTTTCATGTTGTCTTTTGACCGCCCAACATTTAGTATCATACAATATAACAGGTCTTATAGTCGTACGGTAAAATTTCCCTATAACTTTGAGCAGCACTTTTTTATCACAAATGACACTCAAAACTTTCTTCCATTTCATCCATCCTGCTTGAATCCTATGGTTTACGTCCTCCTTTACCTCGCCGTTATTTTGTATAATAGACCCAAGATATTTAAAACTTAAAACTTATTTTAATATATGGTCTCTAAGTTTTACATCTAAATTTATATTTGTTCATCTTCTACTAAAAATACATACCATATATTATGTTTTATTTCTACTTATACGAAAACCATGTATTTCTAAAACTTGTCTCCATGACTCTAACTTCATATTTATTTCCTTTTTTGATTCACCAATTAAGACTATATCATCTACAAAAATCATACATTGAGGCTCCAAATCTTGTATATGTTCAGTAATTGCATCTAAAATCAAGTTAAAAAGATACGGACTCAGAGAAGACCCTTGATGCAATTCAATAGTTGTGGAAAAATCATTTGTGTCCCCATTTTGTGTTCTCACGCAAGTTGTGATCCTATCATACATGTCTTTGATTGTTCGAATATACGCAATACGTACTCCTTTATTCTCTAAAGCCTTCCATAAAATCTCTCTTAACATTCTGCCATATGCCTTTTCCAGATTAATAAAAACCATATGTAAATCTTTCTGTCTTCTTTGATACCTTTCCATCAATCTCCGCAGTAAATAAATTACTTCTATAGTTGACCTTCCTGACATAAAACCAAATTGGTTATCTGTAATTTGATTCTCTCGTTTTAATCTTTGCTTAATGATCTCCCATAACTTCGTAGTGTGGCTCATAAGTTTAATCTCCCTATAGTTAGAACAGTTCTATATGTCCCTCTTATTTTTATAGATAAAGATTAACATACTTCTCCTCCATTCATCCAGTATTTTTTTAGATTTCATTATCACATTAAACAACTTAGTGAGTCAACTTATACATTTCCTTCTTAAATTTTTTCACACCTCAATAGGTATATTATCGGGTCCTACTGCTTTGCCATTTTCTATTCTCTTCAAAGCCTTCTCTACTTCAAACTCCTGAATTCTACGACAAAAAGTATAATTATAGTCCTTTTCTACAATATTTAGTTTGTCAGAGTCACAGGTCAACTCATGTCCTTCGTTAAAAAATCCTTGAAAATAACTCTTTCATCGTGCTTGGATATCTTGATCCCTTACCAAAACATTACCCTCTTCATATTTAATACGTTGTATTTGATCTAGGTCTCTTGTCTTTCTTTTCCTACCCTCCACAAGCTTGTAAATTTTTTTTCTCCATCCTTAGTTCCTAAATATTGATATAGCCCCTCAAAAGCTCTAGATCTCGCATCACTCATAGTCTTCTTAGCGTCTTTCTTAGCCACTTTATATTAATCCCAATTTTCATTATCTTTACATAATTTCATTCCTTATAACACTCTTTTTTAACTTTAATCTTATCTTGCATCTCTACATCCCACCACTAAGATACTTTACCATTTGACCCACCGCCTCTTGATTCTCCAAGTATCTCTCTTGCTATATTCTTAATTCCTTTGGCCATCTCATCCTACATATCATTAACATTTCCCTGGACCTCCTAAAGCCCATCTTCCTCCACTTTTCTTTGAAAATTCCTTTCTTGTTCATTTTTCAAAGACCAACACCTAATTTTGGTTTTCTCTTGAAGGAAGTAGTAAGATTCATCCCTTCCCTTAACTTTTATAACATCTTAAATGAGAGAAGGAGACTAAATTTTGAACCCCAAGGATGAAGAAAAAAGATAGATTCAAGTAAAAATTAAGTTAATTTACCTTGAACACTTAGTCCTCTAGACTTCTCCTTCTTCTTCCTTCATCTCTTCTCATCTCTTTCTCTCCTTTCCTTACTCTACCTTGCTTATGTTTTTTCTCTCCCTCACTTGAACGAAATTATAATATTATAAGGGTGGGTTTTGCTTAAATAAACTATCAAGTGGTTTACCTTTCATAATCATGGGTCTACCTTATCACAATTATGATGCATTTGGTTGTTTTTTTTTTTTTTGGAGAAAGGCAACTCATGCTCTTGTCTTCTTCTCCTTTAGTCAAGATATGCATAGAAAAATGATATTTGTATTTTGAAAACATGATAAAATATTCTTAAAATAAGGAATAAGGTCCCTTTGATTTAATGATTCATTTATTTTTTCTTTTTTCTTACTCGAGTATGATAGGTTTGCCTTTCTATGAGGTAAATTTGCAGCCCTTGAGTCTCCCTTACTTGGTTGAAATTATTTATGTAGGATAAGGATGTTTTGTCATAATGCTATGTATTATTACTTATTTGCTAAAATTATGAATGTAGGATATAGATATTTTGTCATAATGCCATGTGACCTAATCTTTATTATTATTACACTACTATTTCCTCACATGGTTCTTATTTTTTTCGATTGGATTTGGGCTTATTATTACCCATTTCCTTTGCTTTGGTTGAAAGTCTACCTTTCATAGAGGGTTTAATCACATTTTCATGATTTTTGAGCTATCGGTCCAACTTCTATATCCTGGTCAAAGTCTATATTTTATTTTTTACTTGAGTTATCCAATTGACTTGCTAGAAACTTATGTGAAGTGGAAAAACTCTGTGAAGTTTTCATAGGTGAAAGCTCAATGTATGGGTAGAAATGTTAAACTTAGGAACTCTATCTCTTGAATTAAGAAAAATTACCCTAATTCAATTTTCTTAAAATTTTAAAACCTTTACTTACTTTTCAAAAATTTATCTTCCTTATCCAAGAATTTTGCCTCTCTTTAGTATGTTATTTTTAATTTTTCCTATTATGTTTTCTTTTTTTATTTATTCCCTTAATGTTAGAAACATTTTTTATGCATACACATAAGGTGAAGAATTTCTAAAAATTGTCTAATAAATTTTATTTTCTAAATTAAATATTTATGTACCTTTATTAATAAAAGAAACAAAATTAAGGATGTTACAAGTTTTATGCTTGCCATCCAATCACATTCATAATATGGCATGCATCAGTTTCATGCTCAATGAGTAATAATCATTCATCACATACCAATATCTAATATGATTTATTTTGAATCAAATAAAGAAAAATGGTATTTTGTGATACAAAAATCATCATTTTAAAAGTATTTTTCTTATATATATGTTTCCTAAAAAATTTCAACAAATAAGACTATTTTCCTATAGAAAACAATGAAAAATATGAGAATCCATCACCTAACACAGCTTGGCCATGTTTCAAAACACGGCTATACTTAAAAAACACTTCAATCGTGCTCAAAAATAGTCTCAAACACGACCAACCCGTGCTAAAGCAACCCAGAACATGGCATGATTGTATTCTGTACCCTTTCCTCACTTATTCAATAATATCTCTCTCATATAAATTTTAATTGAGGTGATTCTAAAGACTATAAAAAGTTAAGACAATTATTTACAACTTTTATGTTCATTATTTCTTTAGATTCCTTACTAATTATTCCCAAAAAATGAAAACCAAAGTGCTTATATTTACCATCCTAGATTCAAGACTAATTTTGACTTCTGCTCATCAATTAGTCATATCTCCCTCATATGGACTCTAAATTAAGTGATTTTAGAGTTTATAGATTCATGAGACATATATTTACAATTCATATGTTGACTATTTCTTTAAAATCCTTGCTGAATTTTTTCAAAATTTCAAAAATAGAAACTACCCAAGTTACTCCGAAATTCAACTTAGTCTAACTTCTCTTTTGATTTATAATCCCAACTCATATACATGTCCAAACAATCAAAACAAAATTTTATATAAATATATAGACCACATGTTACCCAAAATCACATCTAAATACATATATATATATATATATATATATATATATATATATATATATATATATATATATATATATATATATATATATATATATATATATATATATATATATATATATATATATATAATTTTGTACAAAATTCATGAGTAGATGTTAAGCTTATCTTAAACAAATCCTTAAACTTGTGTGCTTAATTTCCACTACACAAAAATCCTACATCCATACCATGAATTAGGAAATTCCTCAAGAAAAAGATGATGAAATTAGAGAGATGACCAAGAAATTTACCTTGATTTCCCTTTCTTTTTCTTTCTCCTTCTTCCTCTTTCTTTTCTTCCTCTTTCTTTTCTTTCTCTTTCTTGCCGACACTTCATCTCCCTCATAATTATCAAGATTCTTCTTACCTACCTCTTCATATTTACAACTTTGCCATCCTCCATTATTTAAAAAAATGTCATCCTAGAGTATTTACAAAACTATCATCTTAAAAAATTTACATAAATGACATATCAAGAAATTTACATAAATGACATATCAAGAAATTTACATAAATATCATCTCAAGAAATTTACAATAATATCATTTCAATGAAATTACAAAAATGTCATTTTAGCCATCATAAGATCTTATTTGACTTGAGTAAAACTATAAAATAATTTAATCATTCATTGAGATCCAAAACGCTTTCTACTCCTTGAAGAAAATTTCAAGTAATAATATAAGAAAAAATCGGGGATGTTACACTTTACATAGGGTCATCTTTTTCATGTAGGGTAACCTCTTCTCATAGAGTCACTTATTCACATAGGGAGATAATTACAAAATAAAAATGGACTACATATTTTTTTTAATTAATATAATTAACATTCTCCTACTTGACCCATTAAACACTTTCTATATACCAATTCAATATTAATACATCTTTAAATCTCCCATGGACATAATATCCCTATACACAAACAAAATAATTTAAATTACATGAATGAGAACCATATGTGGTACATATATTTATGAATGAACTTTTAAATGCTCATTCATGGTCACCAAAAACATACATTGACGTTCTCTTGAACTTTATATATATACAACTAAATAATAGAAGACAAATATAAATTAATGGAGTTTTTTCAAATTGACAAAATGCGATACCAAAATATAAGAGCACCTCAATCACATAGGATTACATAATAGAACTGAGTTCCATATGCACAACATGTTCTTTATAAGCAACAGGTGGTAAACATTTTGTTAAGGGATCTGCAATTATCTGGTTAGTACTAATGTGTTCTATAACCACCTTATTTGCTTTAACATGTTCTCTAACAGTTAGATACTTAATGTCGATGTACTTATTGCGACTTCTACTCTCATTATTCTTGGCCAAAAACACTGATGTGAAATTATCATAGTAAAATCGCAATGGCTTAGCAATTGTATCAACAATTATAAGTTTAGAAATAAAACTCCTCAGCCATATAGCCTGTGATGTCACTTCAAAGCATGACACAAACTCTGCTTCAGTGTTAGAAGTAGCAATCAAAGATTGTTTTACATCTTTTCAAGAAATGACCCCTCTGACTAATAAGAAACATATCCAGATGTTGAATTTCTTGAGTCAAGACAACTAGCAAAGTCAAAGTCTGAATATCCAACAATTTTCGAATGATCAGATCGTCTATATGTAAGTTTGTAGTCCTCAATTCCCTAAAGGTATCACATGACTTTCTTTGCACCTTTTTAATGGTCCTAACCAAAGTTACTTTGATATCTTCCAAACATTCCAACTGCATATGTAATATCAAGTCTTGTGCAAACCTGAGCATACATTAAACTTTTAACTGTAAAATCATAAGGAATGTTTTTCATTTGTTCCCTCTTTAAAACATTTCATGAGCTTTGTTCCAAATTGAATTTGTCATCTTTGACTATAGGTGCAACACTAGATTTACAATCCTTCATGCGAAATCTCTCTAAAACTTTATTTATATAGGCATCTTGAGACAATCTTAATATCCCTCAGGATCTGTCTCTCTCAATCTTTATGCCTATGACATAAGAGGTTTCGCCCATATCTTTCATGTCAAATTTTTGTGAGAGAAATTGTTTAACCTTATGAAGTAAGCCCAAATCACTTGAAGTAAGTAAAATATCATCTACATATAGGACCGGAAAATTATTTTACTTTCACTGACTTTATGGTATGTACATTAATCCATAATATTCTCCATAAAACCAAATGAAGAAATAACATTATAGAATTTTAAATAGCACTAACGGGAGACTTGTTTCAGTCCATATATAGATTTTTTAAGTTTGCAAACTAAGTGATCATTGTCCTCTGAAATGAAACCTTCTGCTTGTTTCATGTAAATATCTTTATCTAAATCTCCATTAAAGAATGTTGTTTTCACATCCATTTGATGTAACTTCATATCAAAATAAACTACTAATGCCATGATTATTCAAAACAAATCCTTTTTAGAAACGGAAAAGAAGGTATCATGATAATCAATTCCTTCTTGTTGAGTGAATCATTTGGCTATAAGTTTTGCCTTATACCTTTTAATATTGCGTAAAGAATCTCTTTTGGTTTTAAAAACTCACTTACGATCAATGGTCTTTTTTCCTTTAAGCAATTCAACAAGATCTCATACTTGATTATTAGCCATTGAATCATCTCATCCTTCATGGCATCATACCATAATATGGATTTATTTCCACTTATAGCCTGTGAAAACATGATAGGGTCATCTTCAACACCAATGTCCATGTCAGATTTTTGTAGGTACACAATATAATATGAATAAATTACAAATTTCTTGACTCTTGAATATCTTCTTAATGTTACATCAACATCTTCAATTTAAGAATCTTGAGTAACCGAATCTACAAGGATGTCCTCCTGATGAAATGATTCTCCAAACATTGGTTGTTTCTAAGTTTTCGAATCTTGATAATTATCATGAAAAACAACCAATCGATTTGAAGATGTGGGAATAGATTCTTCTCTATTATGTTCCTCGAACATTAAGTTTCAAAGATGACTACTCCTACTAATCTCATCATTCTCAAGGAACCGGTCATTCTTAAATTCCACAATTCTCGTTGTACGAGATGGAAAGTAAAATATATATCCCTTAGACCTTTTTGTATAGCCAATAAAATATCAACTGACTATTCTTAAGTCTAAATTTGTCTCGTGTGGATCATAAACTCTAACTTCAGCTGGGCATCCCCAAATATATACATGTCTTAAACTAGGTTTTCAATATTTCTATTTGAACTGCCTTGATTGGAACCCTATTTAGTACATGTGCCGCAGTTTTTAAGGCTTTACTCCACATAGATAATAGGATTTTTGAGTTACTAATCATACTCCTCACCATGTCCATTAATATCCGGTTCCTTCTTTCAACAGCACCATTTTGTGAACGTGAGGCAGGCATTGTGTATTGTGCCACAATTCCTTCTTCCTCAAGGAACCTTGCAAATTGACCTGTTAATTATCTATGTTTAGTGTACCTTCCATAAAATTCACCGCTTCTATTTGACCTCACAATCTTAATTGGTATACCTAATTGTTTCTCTACTTCTGTTTTATAGACCTTAAAAGTATCTAGTGCTTCACTTTTATATAAAGCAAGTAGAGATACATATATAGTGAATAGTCATCAATAAAGTTAATGAAATATTTCTTACCATTAAAGCACATATCATAAGGTCCTAAAAAATTAGTGTATATGATCTCTAATACATTAAAACTCCTCTTGTCGCCTTTTTTGGACTTGTTAGTTTGCTTTCCTTTAATGTAATCTAAACAAGTACCAAAATTAATAAAGTCAATAGCCTCAAGAACTCCATCATTTACTAATACATTAATTCTATCAATGGAGATATGACCAAATCTTTTTATGTCATAACATAGATGATTTCTCATTTATAACACTACGCTTAATGCCAATATTATTACCATGCACAGTTGTAAGGCTATAATCAAAGGTAGAATTCAAATGAAATTTAAACAATCCATCATCCATAATACCATTACCAATTAGAACATTGTCTTTGTACAAACGTAAAGTATTATCAATGAAACTTAAATTAAAATCACAAGATACAAGTCTTGAAACTAAAATAAGGTTTCTTGAAAAAGAAGGAACATAAAAGGTTCTTTCAAAGTCTAATACAAAACTAGAATCAAGTATAAGTCTATAAATTCTAACTGCCTCTACATGTGAACGCATCTTGTTTCCCGAATAGATGGAACATTCACTTTTGGTCGGTTTCCTATGGTTTACAAAACCCTGCATGGTATTGGCAACACGGATTGTATAACCAAAATCAACCCGCCAAGTGTTATATGAAACATGAACCATATTAGATTCAAAACACACTAAGAAAAATATATTACCTTTCTTTTCAAGCTAATGCTTGAATTTGGGACAAGTCTTTTTATATGTCAGTTCTTCTTACAAAAGAAGCATTTGACGTTGCCCTTATTAACTTGATAAGAGGCACTTTACCCTTCCCTTTCTTAGATGATTTCTTATCATGAGTTGCCAAATGTGCACTTTCAATCCTTTCTTGATTCAATCTCCTTCCTTTTTGTACACATATCGTCAAAAGTTCATTAATTAACCATTTCTCCTTATGTTTTTTATAAGATATCTTAAAAGTTCCAAAATGAGGAGGAAGTGAGTTAAGGATGAAGTGAACCAAAAATGACTCATAAATCTCCATCTCTAAAGATTTCAATTGAGATGCTATGTCCCGCATCTTCATTATGTGCTCACGCATACCATTGGTGCCATTAAACTTCATAGAATATAATTTTGTCATTAGGGTGTTTACTAATGTCTTGTCAGAAGTCTCAAACTGATTTTGAATAGTTTTGAGATATTCCTTAGTTTTAGCACATTCAGGGATAGATCAAAGGATACTTTTTCTAATATAAGACTTAATAAACATCAAACTTAAACGATTTAATCGCTCCCAAAGATCATATGATGTTTTCTCATTTTGGGTGCTTAATTTCGTTGGTTTTAGTAGTTCATCCACTCGAAGTGCTAAATCAAGGTCTATGCACCCCAATGCAAAGAGAATTTTCACCTTCCAATCAGAATAGTTATCACCACTAAGAGGAATAATATTTGAGGAATCAAATGTTGGGACAGATAAAATTTGAACTACTGCAAAATAAATAACAAGCTTACTACTTATGCAATGAAACCCAACATAAAATATTTATCCATGTAAATAAATCAATACGTCATTATAATCTTTCCTATAGGCTTAGACTATAACACACAAGTGGTTTAATTTCTTTATGATGAGATTAGAACGCGATGTATAAATAATTATCTAGGCATGTGGGCAACTAAAATTTAAATATATCAATGTTACTATCCTATCCTAATTAATTACATAATTATAATAATTACCCTGTAGGGTTAAATTATTATATAATCATAATTAATTACAATTATTGAGGTTATTAACTTTATGTGACTAAACTTAATGTCTCTTGATATTTTATGTAATTAATAATGCAGTGGCTATTAATTAACTACACAAATGTCAATTTAAATATGAGATTAAAATTATTGACTAAATGTTATGTTAATAGTCTATATTTTTTTATTTTTTTATTTAGAAAAATCAAATATATGCATATAAAATTAAGCATGCATAAAATCATAAATAAATATAAAAGGATTAACTAAATTGCAAAATAAAAATTAAATTTGCAAATTAAATCACGCATAAAGTCAATAATTAGTCTAACTATAGTTATGGCATTCTAATATCACGTATCTAGTAATGGTCTAGTGGGTGAAAAGGCCATTTTTATCCAAAAGGGTGCAAGTTCAAATCTAATGTGCGCCTTCTTCTTTTCTCCATTTAATTTTAAATTTTAAAATTGCAATTCAACGCCCATAAGAGAAACACACTCCAAACATACAAAAAAATTGATATCATACGTAGTATGAGGCACAAAATTAAATAATTCTTAATGCAGTGAAAGATTTTAATGCAAATATCATTCACCAACCATTAACACTACATTCAATATTCCAATTGACAAAATCAGTATGCAACATCCTCATATTTCTCCATTTATAATTTATAATGGAATCAAAAATCAAACTAGAAGCGTGGCTCTGATACCAAATGTAAGTCATAAAATGCATAAGTGCGATAAATTAAAAGCGGAAGTTTAAGGAACACATCTCCAACCATAGTAATTAAATTTCTTAAAAACACAATCACCAGATATAAGTCAAAATAGAGAAAATTTGTCTAATCTATCCAAAATCTTGATATGTGTACTTGATGGAGAATCATAGACTTTCTTATAGACTAGAAACTCTTATATCAAAAAAATATTTTTTGAGTGTTTTATTATTTCTTTCTTTCCATCAAAAAAAGGGTATTTATAATTGATAAATGGTTTTCATAATCAAACTGTACTTTTTCACATAGGAACGCATTTTTACATAGGGATACATTTTCATATAGGGACACCTTTTTATATATGGACATCTTTTCACATACAGTCATCTCTTAATATTGGGTTACATTTTTCATGTAGAGTCACCTATTCACCTTGGGAGATAACTACAAAATAAAAATGTGTCACGACCCCAAGTTAGGAGTACGTAACCGGCACGGGTTTTGAGAATCATCTCATCCCGTAAGCCTCTAAAATGATACATATAAATAAACTTATCCCAATTAAAACAAATTGTAACCAAACTCATAATTACATATTCATTTGAGAACTATAATTTCAATTATCTTAAAATATACACAAATACTATGTAATATGGAAGCTGAGATCCTGCCTGTGATATATGGAGCAACTCTAGAGTATAAAATACAACATAAGCCAAAAGTTGAGAACCTTGAAAATAAAGTAGGTTCACCCATAAAATGTGTTGCCTAACTGACCAGCTATCTAAAGGAGACTGACCAAAATCTGTATTCTTATATGAAAAAAATATAGAAATATCGTGTAGTGAGTTTGACAACTCAGCGAGCAGGTAATTCTTACCATAACGGAAACAGGACAAGCAGGGCACGAGTTTTTCCTTCACAAGTAAATATTTAAAACAAGAAAAAGATTAATGCCATATACATCATATGTTTGAAAGATCAATAACGAGAAAGTTTCAGTATCAAAATACATAATATCAATGTTACGATATTCTATAAATAAATACAATCAGATCCATAGTCATTTCTCAAGTATACAATAAAGAAGATATTCACCATCAATCAGGCCAAAAGCATGTAGTCCATCGGGCAAAAACCCGTAATCCATCAGGTAAAAGCCCGCAAAGTTCATCAGGCAAAAGCCTACACAATCATCCATCAGGCAAAAGCCAGCACAATTATCCATCAGGCAAAAGCCCGCACAATCATCCATCAAGCAAAAACCCGCACAATCATCCATTAGGCCAAGGCCCGCATCGATCAGGCAAGAGCTCGCACAATTCATCTATCAGGCAAAAGCCTGTATAGTCATCCATCAGGCAAAAAGCCCGCACACAATCAATCAAGCAAAAGTCCAAATGCAAGATAAATAAAAATGTCATATCCCTTCCAGAAAATCATATACTCACTAACCAACATTAGCCACAACAACATCAACTTCGTTTATACATTTAGATCCAAAGGCCCACACATGTGCCTCATAAAATCATTTATCCATTTATATGAAATAGCAACTTCAACATAAACCAATATAATTTTTGAGTATGCTTAATCAATATAAAAATAAAGTATGTATGATGCTTGTCCTGCATTTCTAATATTTATACTATGAGTCATGTTTTGAAATACATGTTCATAAATAAAAATAAATTTCACATCAATAGTAATGTCTCATATATATATATATATATATATATATATATATATATATATATATATATATTAAATTAATAACTAGAAATTATGTTATAGTAAGTATTATCTACTCACCTGGTAAGGGCTCCAGATTGGACAGCCCTAAAATGTACTTTTCCAGTTTCTATTTGATCAAATTGACCTAAAAAACGTATCCGGAGGGTCCAAACAATCAAGATAGCAACTTCAGAAATTGGTTACTATTCACCGCCTGAAATCACTATTCACCGCCACATAAAAAGTTACCAAATGACCGAAAAAATACATATCCTAATGTTTATCTAATTTCTGAATCCATCTACGGTGTCAGATTTTCAATTAGAAGTCTCTAAGTAAGATTTTCAGAACTTACCTTTTACCAAGATTTTCTACTTCAGATCTACGGCGATTCAACGGCTGATTTGAAAAATTGATCGGTCAAAACTGAAGTATTCTTCGTCATGAATCCAGTGGTACCCTCAGTTTTGAGATTGAAGGCTTGTAAACACTCCAGATCTAGAGAGAAAAATAGAGGTTACTATTCACACTATTCATTCTCACTATTCACTCCCGAAACTTTCTCCGTTTTCGATTTGCAGACCACCGTGGGTTTCTCCTTTCATTTATTTTTTTTAAAAAATAATTATTATTTAATAATTAATAATAGGATTTTCTTTTATATAAATTCCGTTTTTCATCCTAAAATATCCCAAAAATTTTTAAAAATTTCCATTCTCATAAACCTTTAGTTAAACTCTTAAATCTTAATTTTTTTCTTGATAAAAATCGTAATAAACAAATCTCAAAATAAATATCTTTGTCCATAATAAAAGAAAGAATATTTCTAAAAATACAACAAAAATTAATTAGAGGCCAATATAATTATTTTAACCAAAATATAAATCATTTCAATTAAAAATTTATTTCCTTTTAGCAAAATATAATCATTTTTAAACAAATAAAAATATATTTGTTTATAACAAAATATTATCATGTAAAAATAAAATTATGGGATATGACATTCTTCCCCTCTTAAGAAATTTGGTCCTTGAATTTCAACTCATCCTATCATAAATAGGAAATGAAGTTAAGGTATAAATGTTCAGTTATTAACTTCATTACTCAAACTATTGGAGATATCTCTTTTCTTGTGTGATTTTTCCATATAACCTTAGCCATAAAAATTTCCTTCAAACATAAATTCTTCAAAAATATTTGGTCACCAACTGATAATTTATAGTACTTTAATATTTATGGTCCTTATAGACTTTTGGCCTGTACTGAGTTGCTTATATTTTTTTTTCTAATCAATTTCATCTCCATTTGCAAATATATACTAACCTTATCACTCAAAAATATGTGGGTATCCAGCGCGCATATTATTCTCTCTTTCCTAAGTAGCCTCCCCTGAAAAGTACTTTTACTACATCACTTTCACTGTGACATTTCTTTTGAATTTAATTTCTTCACTTGACTATCTACTATAATCACTAATTTTTTTTCTCATATAACAACTCTTTGTCTAACTGAATTTCTCGACATTGAATAACATGTGTTAGGCCTAGTAGATACTTTCGTAGTATAGACACGTGAATGATGGGATGAATATTACTCAATTCAGATAGCAAAGCCCAACGGTAAGCTACTGGGTCTATCTTATATACTGTGGACCTAACTTTACTCAATGTACTAATTTATTAGGAGACCTATAATGTTTCATATAAAACCTCAAATGGTGCCATTTGTATATGGGCTTGATAACTATTGATATGAGCAAATTCAATTAAGGCCTTTCTCAACCAATTCTTCACACGTAAATTTTCAAACTTAACATAATTCAGATCCTAGATACTAAACTCAGCTTAGCATGGTATAATCCCTTAATACAAATACCTTGATCGCCTGTCATTATTTTCAAACATGGTTCATTCTCTTGATTACATTCATCAAAACACCATAAGGTCATCATCCTTCTGTTCCTCTCAAAATTTTCATTACTTTTACCTATATCCACTATGACACCATAATAACTGAATTTCAAAGAAAATAAATTAAACCTCCTTGTAATAAGGAAAAAGAGAACCTTACATTTAATGTCAAACATTAATGAAGGACGATGCATCAGAAAATGTAAAATACATAATAGAGCATGGTGCCAAAATAGGAAGTCAGAAATTTGAACAAAGCATTGAAACAATAAAATCGGTGGCCGTAATTCTTGACAATCTGTAAACAAAATCTAACTACGATTTCGGCAAAAATCGGTGGCCGCAAATTTTGAATATATGTGCCAAAATCTAATTCAAAGATATTGTTATTCGGTAGAAGAATATCACATGGAAAAGAAATATTTCTGAACTTATAAAAATCTGTGAAAAACAAAGAATACGTAGCTAACTGGTAGGATGCAGTTGATTGCTTCAAAATTGATGTAATCAATCAACTGTAAAATAACCAGTCCAAATTAAAATTTCTCAAAATAGCTAGTCGACTTAATAATATCGATAGTCGACTGGAAAAAACATTGAGAAAACAAATTAAACTATTTGATTGTCCCTCTTCAACAATTAATTGGTGTGGATTTTCACACTTTTTTTTTACAATGACGCCTATCGCCTACAATTTCCCTACAAGGATCAAGGCACCAATGCCTTATCAAGGACAACAAGAAAAAGACAGATTTCTGGTGATATCTTATCTTATGCTCTTTATGTGTTTAATATGGGTCACAGTCATAACTACTGTACATATACATGCTTGCCGTCATTTTTGAAAATTTTCACCTTCAATTTATCTGATATCCACCAATCACTCACATAGTTGTTTTAATTATACTCGACCTCTTCGCATAGCTATCATAAGTATGCCTTTTTCTGAGTTCTATAAATCCACACGTTAGTATCTTTACTTTCATACTCAAAGTATGGAAGGAATCACATTTCGTCAGTTTCGAAATATTTGTGTCTTTTGTGGTTCCTGTCCTGAAAAAGATGGGGAAAATGTTAAAGCTGCACAAAACTTAGGTATGGTGTTGGCCAAAAGAAAACTTCTTTTAGTCTACGGTGGAAGTAACTGTGGGTTAATGGGGTGTGTGGCTACATCTGCACATGTAGGAAGATGCCAAGTTTTAGGTATTGTTCCTACAGCTCTAACTGTATCAAATATCATAGGAAAAACAGTTGGGGAAGAATTTAGGGTTGCTTCCATGCATGAGCGCATGGCTAGAATGATGAGCAATGCTAATGCTTTCATTGCCTTACCAGTGAGTTTTGGTACTTTAGAGGAGATTTTTCAAATAGTGTTTTGTGCACAATTAAATATGCATCACAAACCGATAGGTTTGTTAAATGTTAACCATTTCTTTGATGGTCTGTTGTATTTTCTTGATCAAGCTGTAGAACAAAAATTTATCCTAAACTCAGCACGACAAAGTCTCATCTCAGCTTCAAATGTTGAGGAGTTGATTGATGCTTTACAATCATATGTTCATGTACCTGATTCAACTATGCCTCGAATAGAATGGATGACAGACAACCGCAGGAATCGCAAGTTAGATTTGGATCTTCATCTGTAACTGTAGTAGGACATGTCATTGTTGTACTACTTCTACTTTCTTAGAGTCAACTTGGATATCATCCTTACCAAACCTACTCTCTTAGAGTTGGTATAACTATCTTTAAATATTTTGCTTATGTTACTCTGAACTTTTCGAATATTCTAGATGCACAAATAATTTGATCCAGGAGTGGCTTAATTACTATTCATCAAGTCTATAAATACAATCAGGGCATTTTTCAAACTCAAATTACATCACTAATAACTTATAGTGCTCATATCGAGTCCTGAAAGCTGGTTTTAGATTATTTTCTTCCTTTTTCCTCAATTGACAACATTCATAATGTAACATCCCGTAATTTTTAGATATTTTTCTTAGAAATTCTTCACCTTACATATATGCATAGAAATGTTCTAATATTAATGGAATAGGTAAAGAAAGAAAACCTAAGAGGAAATATTAGAAATAAACATGCTAAAGAAAGGTGAAATTCTTAGGTAAAGAAAGATAAATTTTTGTGAAGTAAGTAAAGGTCTTAAAATTTCAAGAAGATCATATTAGGGTAATTTTTCTTAATTACTAAGTTTAGTATCTCCACCTGTAATTGGGCTTTAACCTATGGACACTTCATATAGAGTTTTTCTACTTCACATGAATTTTTAGCAAGTCAATAGTATAGCTCAAGAAAGAAATAAAAGATAGACTTGGACTAAGATATAGAAATTGGACCGGTAGTCCAAAAATCATGAAAATGTGACCAAACCCATTATGAAAGGTAGAATTTTAACCAAAGTAAAGAAAATAGGCAAGAATGAGCCCAAACCCAAGAGGAAAAATAAAAATAAAAATAAAATTAAAGTGATGAAATAATGGTGTAATCAAGATTAGGTGACATGGCATTAAGACAAAAATTTAGCAAGTGGTGTGATTCTACATTCATCATTTTGGCAAGTGGCATAATAATACAAGGCTTTAGGACAAAAACATCTATATCCTACACTCATAATTTTAGCAAGTGGTATGATAAGACATAGGATTAGGACAAAACATCTCTATCCCACATAAATAATTTTAATCAAATAATGGAGATTGAAGGGTTAGAAATTTGCCCCTTAAAAAGGCAACCTATCATAATTGATTAAGACAAAAGAAAAAGTAAATAAATCCCTAAATCAAAGGGACCTTGTCCCATATCTTAAGAACATATTATCATAATTTTCAAAATACAAATCTCCTTTTCCTATGCATATCTTGACTAAGGAAGAGGAAGACAAGAACATAAATTGTTTGTTTTCAAAAAATTCAACCAAGTGTATCCTAATTGTGATAAGGTACACCCATGATCATGAAAGGTGAATTATTTGGTGGTCTATATAACAAAACTCACCCTTACAACATTAGAATTTGGTCCAAGTGAGGGAGAGGAAAAATAGAAGCAAGGTAGAGGGAGGAAAGGAGAGGAAGAAAGGAAGAAAGAGGAAGGAGAAGTCTAGGAGACTAAGTGCTGCAGGTAAGTTTAACAATATTTGCTTTTGAAGAAAACTTTTAAAACTTATAATATTTATATGAGATTTTGATCTTAGAACTTTGATGATTGGTCATGGATGTTACTATATCATGTTACATATTGATCTTGCATGTGATGTATGTTTGAATACTTAGGTTGGTGTAGATAGTTCTGCATGGGTATGGCTATGGTTGGCAGAATTTTAAGCTTTGGTATTTTAATTTCTGAAAATTATCTGTAAGGAATTCAAATAAATGGTTAACATGAGAATTCAAGATATATGTGTCACGGGTTTGTAGCCACTGGAATCATTCAATTTAGAGTCCATATGATATATATATCGTCCGATTAGTAAGCAAAGGTCAGAAAATGGTTCATCAGGGAAGAATATGTTAGGATAGCTTTGGTATTTTAATTTCTGGGAACACTCTATAAGGAATTAAAATAAATTGTTAACATATTAATTATAGATAGATGTGTCACGTATTTTTAGCCACTGGAATCACTTAATTTGGAATTCATACGTGGGACATATGGACAGATTAGTAGCTAAAGGTCAGAACCTATCCGAGAGGAACTATCCTGTACTTTGAGGGAGTAATATCACCTTGATTTCTTAATATTTCGCTAAACTGTTCAACATAATAGTTTTAGATAATTGTTTTATATTGAAATGGACAACAAGATCACCTACATCGGAGTTTAATTGAGGGAGTTATGCTCTGATTAGTAAGAGAAGGTTAGATGTTATGAAAACCTGCATCAAGAAAATAAAGGAATAAAATTAATATTTAAGAAAGAAGATGAATCTTATAAATAAAAATAATAAATAACTAGTATAGCCATAGCCATTGTATGAATTTGTTACCATCTTAAGTGTGAAATTTTGACATGGAAATATTTTATAAAGTGATATTTGAAATGGTTATGTTCATGGCATGATTACCAATAATTTTTGGTAATAGTTATATTTTGATGAACATTCTTGTTATTGAAAGCATATTTTTGGCTATCATTGTGAAAAGAAAATAAATGAGCACGGTCACATGGCAATCCGTGTGGTGCACCAGTAGGGGACGCCCTACTAACAGTTATAATCATGATAATGAGAAAAGAAAGAGAAAGTGGGCCATGTCGGACGGAGCGAGAAAAGCCCGTACTGGAGAGTAGAGGATACTCACCCTGACCGGGGTAACTTGAAATGAGAATAAGTTGATGGCCATCATATGATATTTTGAAAATAGTTAATATTGTCATACATATCATTACAGTATGATTCTTATGTCCGTAGATATAATGCATTCATGTGACCAAAGATATTTTCTGTAGTTTATACAGCTGAACATGACGTGATGAGCTATATTGATGATGATTTATTGTTGAACTTACTGGGATTTAATTCTCACTATATTTCCATATCATGTTCAGAAAATTAGTTATGCAGTTTTTTTCTATGGCTCTGGCTTTTAGTGCACATTGGATCTAGTTATTTTATGTTGGGCAGATCTCAGAATCAAATAAGATGTTTGGGGTCGAGTTGGCTCAGATCCCGGTGAAGGTGCAACCACCCACACTTGTATCTCCGGAATTGGTCAACAAAAATAAACAAGATGTAAATATCTATGTGTTTGATATGTTGCATGTATGTTTTGATTAATGACGTGTATGTGAACTCAATATTGTATAATAATAATAAAAAAAAAAGGTTGTTACACATATCTCAAATTATTTAAAAAAAATATTGAGCACCTTGTAACTAATCAAACAGATCATCTATACGAGGTAATAGGTATATATTCTATACTGTCACTTTATTCAACAGTCTATGTTCTATGCATAGTTATAATGATCTGTTATTCTTTTTCACTAATAGGTCTAGAGCACTTTAAGGAGAATACTAGGGCGTGTAAATCCTTAACAAGTCTTGCAACTGATTCTTCAATTTCTTAAATTCAATGGTTGCCGTTGTCTATGAGGTATAAATACTGGTTGGGTTCCAAGAAATAAATCAATACCAAATTCTTATTTATCGTTTTGGGATCATCCTGAAAATTCCTTAGGAAACACATTAGAGAATTCTTTAACCACCAGAACTTGATCTACATTAATGTATTTTATATCTATATCCTTGACCATTGCCAAATATCCTTGGCACTTTTTTGCAATGACTTATGGGCTGCCTAAGCAAAGATTAGATTACTGGACATCTCACTACGGTCTCTTTGTATCAAGAAAGAAGATTTTCTCGTTTTAATCATTGTAGAACATCCTACAGTAATCTCATATAGGAGATATTATTACATCTATGGTACAACTTTTAACATTGGATATACCACTTCATTAATAAAAATCTTATTTTTGCCACTTAACAAAGAACAATTTTAAAACATATTCGAATAAGTGCACAAAATAAACATCATATTCCATAGCTAACATAGCTCTATGAATCAAGTCATTCCATGCAAAAATTCTTAACCATTCAATGCAATTTTCAAGTATAAGCATATACCATATTTAATACGTATATTATGTTACAAACATGGCATATAAGCCATATCTCATCAATATAATGCATGATCGATTTGCTATATCACGTAAACACCATATTACCATATCTCAACTAACTCGTTGCACATTATGTCATGATTTTTTTTTCTGTGTTATAACTAGGTCAGTCTGAACATACTTGTCATGTGACCTTTTAACATCACCTTTCATAATTCTCTCTGTAACTTTTCTTTTATATGATATTAACTTTTATAACCCGTATACAGTAACATAAAATATTGAATACAATTTATGTTACTGATATCATGCATATACTAGTGCAGATTAAATTGTCACTGGGATATATGTTAATCATCATCAACTAAGAAAACACAATTATGCCTTGATATTGTATAATACACATGAAACAGAAAGAATCATTGCAACAGAACAATTCATCGTTCAAAACATTTTTGAACATTGACTTATGACACAATAAAAGAAAATTAACTCTGAATAGAAGAAATTTTGACAACCTACAGAATCCCCCAACAGCACCTTGATTATAAATATGTCCGGCTCACATCCATATTCAAGGTCCTACTAAAGAATTCTTTACTCCATTAGACCACAAGGAAACCAGGCTCTGATACCAACTTTGTCACGACCCCAAATTAGGAGTACGTAACCGGCACGGGTTTTGAGAATCATCTCATCTCGTAAGCCTCTAAAATGATACATATAAATAAACTTATCCCAATTAAAACAAATTGTAACCAAACTCATAATTACATATTCATTTGAGAACTATAATTTCAATTATCTTAAAATATACACAAATACTATGTAATATGGAAGTTGAGATCCTGCCTGTGATATATGGAGCAACTCTAGGGTATAAAATACAACATAAGCCAAAAGTTGAGAACCTTGAAAATAAAATAGGTTCACCCATAAAATGTGTTGCCTAACTGATCAGCTATCTAAAGGAGACTGACCAAAATCTGTATTCTTATATGAAAAAAACATAGAAATATCGTGTAGTGAGTTTGACAACTCAGCGAGCAGGTAATTCTTACCATAACAGAAATAGGACAAGCAGGGCACGAGTTTTTCCTTCACAAGTAAATATTTAAAACAAGAAAAAGATGAATGCCATATACATCATATGTTTGAAAGATCAATAACGAGAAAATTTCAGTATCAAAATACATAATATCAATGTTACGATATTCTATAAATAAATACAATCAGATCCATAGTCATTTCTCAAGTATACAATAAAGAAGATATTCACCATCAATCAGGCCAAAAGCCTGTAGTCCATCGGGCAAAAACCCATAATCAATCAGGTAAAAGTCCGCAAAGTCCATCAGGCAAAAGCCCGCACAATCATCCATTAGGCAAAAGCCCGCACAATCATCCATCAGGCAAAAGTCAGCACAATTATCCATCAGGAAAAAGTCCGCACAATCATCCATCAAGTAAAAACCCGCACAATCATCCATCAGGCCAAGGCCCGCATCCATCAGGCAAGAGCCCGCACAATTCATCTATCAGGCAAAAGCCTGTACAGTCATCCATCAAGAAAAAAGCCCGCACACAATCAATCAGGCAAAAGTCCAAATGCAAGATAAACAAAAATGTCATATCCCTTCCAGAAAATTATATACTCACTAACCAACATTAGCCACAACAACATCAACTTCGTTTATACATTTAGATCCAAAGGCCCACACATGTGCCTCATAAAATCATTTATCCATTTATATGAAATAGCAACTTCAACATAAACCAACATAATTTTTGAGTATGCTTAATCAGTATAAAAATAAAGTATGTATGATGCTTGTCCTGCATTTCTAATATTTATACTATGAGTCATGTTTTGAAATACATGTTCATAAATAAAAATAAATTTCACATCAACAGTAATGTCTCATATATATATATATATATATATATATATATATATATATTAAATTAATAACTAGAAATTATGTTATAGTAAGTATTATCTACTCACCTGGTAAGGGCTCCAGATTGGACAGCCCTAAAATGTACTTTTCCAGTCTCTATTTGATCAAATTGACCTAAAAAAACGTATTCGGAGGGTCCAAACAATCAAGATAGCAACTTCAGGAATTGGTCACTATTCATCGCCGAAATCACTATTCACCGCCACATAAAAAGTTACCAAATGACCGAAAAAAATACATATCCTAATGTTTATCTAGTTTCTGAATCCATCTACGGTGTCAGATTTTCAATTAGAAGTCTCTAAGTAAGATTTTCAGAACTTACCTTTTACCAAGATTTTCTACTTCAGATCTACGGCGATTCAACGGCTGATTTAAAAAATTGACTGGTCAAAACTGAAGTATTCTTCGTCATGAATCCAGTGGTACCCTCAGTTTTAAGATTGGAGGCCTGTAAACACTCCAGATTTAGAGAAAAAAATAGAGGTTACTATTCACACTATTCATTCTCACTATTGACTCTTGAAACTTTCTCCGTTTTCGATTTGCAGACCATCGTGGGTTTCTCCTTTCATTTATTTATTTTTAAATAATAATAATTTAATAATTAATAATAGGATTTTCTTTTATATAAATTCATATAAATTCTGTTTTTTATCCTAAAATATCCCAAAAATTTCTAAAAATTTTCATTCTCATAAACCTTTAGTTAAACTCTTAAATCTTGATTTTTTTCTTGATAAAAATCGTAATAAACAAATCTCAAAATAAATATATTTGTCCATAATAAAAGAAATAATATTTCTAAAAATACAACAAAAATTCATTAGAGGCCAATATAATTATTTTAACCAAAATATAAATCATTTCAATTAAAAATTTATTTCCTTTAGCAAAACATAATCATTTTTAAACAAATAAAAATATATTTGTTTATAACAAAATATTATCATGTAAAAATAAAATTATGGGATATGACAAAATGGGTCACATATACTTTGTTTAATTAATATAATTAATGGAGTTGTGATGAGAAAATTACGAGGGAGAAATATGACTTTTCTGATAATGATGAAGGATAGATGAATCAGTAGAATAAGGACATTTTGTGTCCTCTTGTTAAAGAATTGTCTTTATTAGACCGTTTTAAAAAGTCCTAATAGTAAAACTTTTAAGTTAAAGAGTAGAATATAGATTTGTTCTTAATAGACTCCAAAACATGCAAAACCTCACCAGTATTTTTAAAACCATGGGCCTTGCTAATGAGTATTTTATGGTTTGTTTCTCGAATTCCGAGGACTATTCCTATGCCTTAGACGATGGTCCCTAGATCATTGCAGGACATTACCTGATGGTATGACGATAGTGGGCTGAATTCAATCCCTTTGATGATGATTTCATAAAATCGGCTGCATGGCTGAGGATATCGAAACTACCTATAGAGTACTATGATAAGCACATTTTGTTGGGGTTGGAAACCTGTTGGGTAGGACTATAAGGTACATATGAATACCAATAAGGATGCTAAAGATTTGGATGATGTGGAATATATACAAAAGGGGAATTTCACCTACTTGTGTGTTGAGGTAGACTTAAGAAAGACTCTAATCTCTAACATTAAAATTAATAGGAATACAAAGTCTGGGATTAATCTATTCTGGTTGTTGCTTTTACCAGCATCATAAAGAGGTGTGCCCTTTGGAGATTGAAGGAAATAAGGTAATTGTTAATGAAGGTGGTAAAAGCATAAAATATCTTATAAACCAACTTCATTGACAATTACCTTATTTCAAAATATCATAAGGTAATTTCCAAATTCTGGCAAAGGGAGTGGCCATTTGTGACTCTGCCAATAAACTAGTGATGGGAAATGAATCTCTCGACCCATAGATGATTGCTTAGCATAATCTTAGAAAGCGTGTCCTACAAAATTCAATTGTTGTCAAGGAGTATAAGAAAGGAATTATATATTTTACTCAATAGCAAACCCTTAGATCATGATTTGATATTATTGCTGACTTAAAATGTTTGGCAATTAATTTATATCTCAAAACTAATGTTGAGGGTAGGATGAAGGTGAACAACATGGAGGTTTCTAAGGAAGGCAATAGGCAAAAGGATCTATTGACCTGATTGATGTGCTATCATGATTTTGATGATAACAAATCAGTAAAAAGATTGTTTCAAGTAATATATCAAGTCATCATGGATTAAAAGTTATGAAACCTCAAGATATTAAATAGTATACCCCCTAATAGGCATTCTAACTTAAAATCTATGTTAAAAGAATTATAGAAACACTTGAGCTCATGGAATTCTTACCAAAAAATTATTCAAGAATCATAAGAGGTTATTTAGAGAGGCACTTATAGCAAAATATCTTATAAACCAACAACATAAACAAAGAAAAAGAGTTTTGCTATTCAACCAGTCAATTGCCCAAATTCACCAGGCAACTACATCATGCGGCAGACGATTGCTTTAGCAACTACTAGTTATTGGGAAGAGAAATTTACTCAACCAATTGACTACTCAAAGTACCAGGTGACTACACTATACACCAAATCACTGCTTCATTGACTACTAGCTATTAGAAAAAAAAACTTGTTGCACCAATCTACTACCTAGATTAACCAATCGACTACTATGGTATGGATTTTGAATTTAGACAGCCTAAAAACAATGACTAGTTGACTACCCTATATACTAGTCGACTACCACATATGCTAACCTTAATTCCAGCTATTCCCAACATTCATATTTCAAATACTCCAGTTAAGAATCAATACACGGTTATAGAAATCAAAGCTTTATAATTAGAAGCATTCTTTAAGATAAAAGAATAACCAAGCAATTAAGAATCATCTAGCTATTATTTCTTGTTAGTTTTCTTTATTTGTAAAAGCTACTTTACTGAGAAAGTCGATTTTGTTCTAAACCTTCTACCTTTCACTCTGTGAGTTGTTTATTCAAGGGAGGTTCCTTGAAGTTGGGGATTGGAAGAATTCTTGTAGGAAGAGAAAAACCCTATTGTCAACTCATTGTATTAAGGATTTGTAGTGACTCATAAATGCCCATTGTAAACTTATGGTTATAATGAGAAATATTAAATTGAGACTTGAAGATTAGATTTAAATTCAGTGGTAGAGATGAATCAAGATAAATTATTTGTGTTTGATTTTCATTTTAACCCTTGATATTCATAAGGTAGCATTATATTTTCATTACGTTTTATTTCTATCCAACATTCAATTTAGCTTTTCAGTTTTATAACACAAATTTACTTTGGCCATTCCTAACAAGATCAATACGACAAACATGTGGCTACTATTCGATCTTAGATTGAGTTGTCAACCAAAGGAGATAAAAACTTGAACCAAAATAGGCCTGAAGCTTCACTGGGCAAGAAGAAAAAGAACAAGGACAATATTAAAGTCAGGAGTAAAAGGCCAATGGCTATTTCCCATGGTAATGCCAATAATGGGCTAATAAGGAGAATAGAAGAGTGGTGATTAAGGATCTTAGTTCAAAACCCAAAGATTAAGGTTCCAAAACTAGCCCTTTCAAGCTAATCACTAATTAGGAAAAAATAGTAGGCCTACATGCTAACGTACCTACACCTAAATGGAAAGAACCTGTGATCCCTATGCATGTAAAAAACCATGCAAAAAGTCAAATAAATAAAGGCACCCTATCATATCCCCTAAAGCAACTTGACCCCAATGATAGAATAACCATAAATTTATAGAGTCTAAAATAACCCAAAAAGGATGAAGATAGAAAGAGTAATTGATGTAGAAATCTTTGAATCTTTTAGTGTTAGGATTTGAACATAACGTGCTTGATTTCTTAGGATTAAGCCAAAATTAGTCTTAGTACTTTACATATGTTATATTAAGGATCTAGAATAAAACTTTTGTGGTGTTTAATTGGAATCAAAATTGTTTTTACTTCACGAAAATTTTGAACTTTATGTTGCTGCCATATTGTGATTTTTTCGTCAAATTCCCTGTTTTTCTCCAATTTTTTCCTTTATCTTTCACAATTTTAATATAAATAATATGTTTAACATGAGTTTTGGGTGAAAATAGCATGAAAATAGAACCAAAGGAGCTTGAAATCGAGCTCCCATTGCGAAATATGCCATTCTGGCTAAACTGCAACAGCAAACAGATTCTATTCTAACCTAATTTTGGCCATCTTAATGTCTAATAACAACATAAACATAATAGTTGTAGCAAATTGTGTCAGCTACTCGCCCACCAAATTTCGTATGCATTGAATATGCATTTTCTGAAATAGGGCACAAATACTACAATAAGGTTGGGTTGGACTGCAACAATAAACATGTTCTCTTCTAGCCCAATTTTGACCATTTGGATGTCTGAACTTGCTAATCACATAAACATGCAAATTGTATAAAATTGTATCAGATATTTATCTACTAAATTTTGTACCTATTATATACAGCGAACAGTTTTTTAACATTGGATGTTCTATCTTGAATCTTTATATTTCAATTCTTTTCAAAATATGGTCATAAATCAATATGCTCCTTACTCAGCCTTCCTTAATAAATTTATTTTGTCAGCTTAATTTATAGACATCATTTTCAAAGAATCACAATTTAACTATAATTCCTCCAATTGAGTCCATTTTCTATTGTTCTCTCCATATGTAAACATTGCACAAAACTAAAGATAAATAAGGGAGATAAATGTTTAATTAAGGCAAAAAGATAAGATGAAAATATTTAATTTATGAGTATAAAACTCGCTCATCAAATACCCTCAAACTTAATCTTTTACTTGTCCTCAAGTAAAACACATAAACTTTAAAATTAAAAAAAGTGAGTGATGAGTTGTTTTTGACTTACTAAGCATTTTTCAAAGATTTAAAATGTGTAACCAAGAAAAATATCAGAATCCTCAGGTTACGTAGAACTTCAATTCAAATGCAACGTATAGTTTACTATTCAATCTCAAGTGTGTGTGTGTAGTAATCTTCTGACATTAGACTTTTTGCATTTAAATAAATTTATGTAATCAAATATTTAAAACAGATATCCAAATTTATGTATTTGAGATTCCATAAATTTATTTTTCATGTCACTCTCCACTAATGTTGACTAATCATAATATTTAAGTTCATTAGGACTTTCATTAGGCTTGTAATGCATGGTATACGTTAAAGGTGGATAAAAAGATATTTATGAAAGTTCAATTCACTCTACAACATACAGGATCATTTAAGTCATCCCAAATGCTTTTGTTATTATCATGTGAATTCTATCTCCAACCTTATCTTCATCCTTAAGTTATTTACTCATACTACAATTTTTTTATGTAAACACCCCTAAACTTATTTATTTGAGAAGTTCTATATTTTTTTTCTTTTTCTCCTTTTTTTTTAACTTTTTCTATTCACCTATGAACCATAGCTTTCTAAATGATCATTCATGTGAGCGAAAGGTAAACGTTAAAAATATTTTTGTTTAAAGGCTAGATAATAATATATGTGTAAAAAAATAAATATAGGTTTAAAATGGGTTACTAGGGATGTCATAATGTATAGGTTGGTTTGAAAGACTCAAATGATTCCAACACTCCAAAATTCATTTCTTAAATAGAGAGTAGTCTAACATTTCACCTCAATTGACAATCAAATAAGTTCTAGAGTCTTATGAGATCACTTAGTATATCTGAATCACATAATTCTTTTCTGAATGAACAATCAATCAAATGTAAAAGATTAAGTGCTCAGGATATTAAGATTTTCAAGTAAAACATAGGTTACAATAGAGTTCGGGTTTACACATAACACTCAAAACTCATTTATTTTTCAAAGGTTACAAGCACTTTAAAACATTTTCATCATTAGTGTTAATTTTTCCAATTCCCAAAACATCACCCAGTTTTTTTTAAACATGAACAAACAAAAAACAAACAACAAAAATTGAAAAAGATATTACTTGAAAGGAGATATATAAAAAGATGAACCTTCAACAAATTAACAGACAATAAAAATTTGTTAAATCAAATAAAATGAGTTACAGATGAAGATCCAAGTTCAGTTTGTGCGTTCTGCGGTTGTTTGATGTCCAATCTATTTGATTTATTGTTGGATCAAGTATATGAACAAATACTTATAATGCATTAATTTGCTTATCAACATTTGAAGTCGAGATGAGAATATGTTGTGCTGAGTGTGAGATAAATTTTTGTTCCATAGTTTGATTAAGAAAAGACAACAAACCATCGAAAAAATTGTTAACATGCAACAAACCTATGGGTTTATGATGGATATTCAATTGTGTCCAGGAAACTATTTGAAAATTTTCTTCAAGAGTACTAAAACCACCTGGTAAGACAATGAAGGCATCAGTATTGCTCATCATTCTAGCAATGCGCTCATGCATGGATGACACCTTAAATTCTTCTCTAATTATTTTTCTTATGATGTTTGATGTAGTTAGAGCTGTAGGAATAATACCTAAAACTTGGCATCCTCCTACATATGAAGATGCAGACACAGACACACTCCTTATTAACCCTCAACAACCTCCACCATAGACTAAATGAATTTTTCTCCTGACTAGTACCATACCCAAAGTTTGTGCTGCTTTCACATACTCTATTTTTTTTTTCAGGATTGGAACCATAAAAGACACAA
The DNA here is from genome assembly GCA_037074535.1 of Gleditsia sinensis. Taxonomy (NCBI): domain Eukaryota; kingdom Viridiplantae; phylum Streptophyta; class Magnoliopsida; order Fabales; family Fabaceae; genus Gleditsia; species Gleditsia sinensis. The sequence continues at coordinate 136,438 of CM073474.1, forward strand.
ATATTTTGAAATTGACGAAATACGATTCCATCCATATCTGCACTCACCTTAACTTTGAGTATAAATATAAAGATAATAATTTGTGTATTTATAGAACTCATATAAGGGCATACTTACAATAGTTATGTGAACAAGATGGTGGCATAATTATAAAATCCATGTGAGTATGCCGGTGAATGTCAGCTAAATTAAAGGTAAAAATTTCAAAAATGACGGCACTTGTGCATATGTACAGTAGTTGTGATTATGGTTGACATATTTATCTGGTTTTACGTTTAGTAACGGCTTAAACGTCCTCTATGGATTGAGGATATGCTTCCCATCCAATTTTCTTATAAATTGAAAAATTGGGTCTTTTAACGTCAGATTCTCAAGATTATATCGTTTTTCTTCTTTTTTAAAATTAGGCCATAAACCAACAATCCCAATATGCACAGATACACTAGGATGCATCTCAAGAGATGTTGGACGAAAGTCATCGTCCAATGACTCCTTACTCAAGCAATCCTTACTGATTTTTATTTTATCTTCTCGATTTACATGAACCCATACCAAAGAACGACAATGTGTCTTGCAAGTTTCACGCCAAATTTGTAGCAGACACCCATTCTTTTAACTCTACGCTTTTTAGCAAAACTATTTTTTTCTAGACTAAGCATGTAAGAGATGAAACCATTTGCAGACTCACTTGTTAATCACACCTTAACTTCAATTAGTCAACGGATATCAACAGGTATTCCCATGTTTATCATCAACCTCAATCTTTCAACCCATGCTTTATAAATTTTCATCATTGCATTGGGTGGAAGGGAAGGAAAATGATTTTTCAAGTTTGAAAGTATGTCTTCCATTCTCAATTCAAATTTTTTTTTGGAAGAAAGATCAAAAGCAATAAAAATAAGAAAACAATAGCAATTCAAAAGAAGATAGCAATGAGGGAACAAAATAATGCAAACTAAATAAAAAAAGATCTCACCTAAATAGCGTACGTAGCAACTTCTGACAAATGAAGAAAATCAATCCTTGTAGACAAGATCGTGCAAAAGTGTCTCATTTACCTTTGGGTTGCATAATTCCAAAAATAATTTCAATATTTGGCCATTGAATTTAAACACATCACAAGTTTTGGGATTTTCAATCTCTGCTGCACCATGTGAATAAACAGTACAAATAATGAATGGTCTTGACCACCGAAAACATAATTTTTCTAGAAATAAATGCAAATGAGAGTTATATAGAAAGACTTTTTGACCTGCATTAAATAATTTTCTTAAAATATTTTTGTCATGAAAAAATTTCATTCGATCTTTATACAATTTTTCATTTTCATATGCATCATTCCTTATTTCTTCTAGTTCATTGAGTATAAACTTTTTGTGGGAACCTGCTTTATCAAGAACAAAATTAAATTGTTTGATGGCTCAATAAGCTTTATATTTTAATTCAACAAGTAAATAATAGGCCTTGCTATACACAAGTTGGTAAAGAGACATTCCAATAGGGGTTTTAAAAGCAGTATGATAAGCCCATAAAGTATCAGAAAGTTTCAAAGACCAATTTTTCCAACTTGGGTTAATCATTTTTTCCAAAATATTTTAAATTTTCCTATTTTAAATCTCAACTTGACCACTGGTCTTAGGATAGTATGGGGTAACAACTTTGTGTGTGATGCCATATTTCCTCATTAACTGCTCAAAATGTCTTTTACAAAAATGTTTTCCCCCATAACTAATGATAGCTCGTGGTGTGTCAAATCTTGAAAAAATATTTTCTTTTAAGAATTTTACCACAATCTTATGATCATTTGTTTTACATGCAAAAGCCTATACCTATTTTGACACATAATCCACAATAATAAGGATGTATAAATTATCAAAAGAATTAGGAAAATGATTCATAAAATTAACTCTCCAGACATCAAATATTTCAACAATAAGAATAGGAATCAAAGGCATCATATTCTTGCATGAGATACAATATAAATGGACATCTTTGAATAGTGATGGCCAATAGAAGCCACGTTGCAAAACTTTTGCAGCATTCTTTTAGCACTAAAATGACCTCCACAAGCATCATCATGACAAAAAGAAATAACATTATATTACTCGCTCTTAGGAACACATCTCCGAATGATTTGATCATGGCAATACTTAAACAAGTATAGATTTTTCCAAAGGAATTTTTTTACTTTCACTAAAAATTTTACCCGATCTTGGTTACTCTAATGTGTAGGAATTTGACTTGTGGCAAGATAATTAGCAATGTCAGCAAATCAAGGTAATTAAGAAATAGGCATGAGTTGCTCATCTGGAAATGAGTCTCCGATAGAGAAGTTATTGTCACCCGATTTAACTATCAGCCTATACAAGTGATCAGCCACAAGATTTTTATATCATTTCTTATCTTGAATTTCTAAATCAAATTCTTGCAACAGTAGTATCCATCTTATGAAACGTGCTTTAGCATTTTTCTTAGAAAGAATATACTTAAGTGCTGCATGATTTACAAATACCACAATCTTAGATCCTAATAAAAAAGATTTAAACTTGTCTAAAGCAAATATCACTACTAATAACTCTTTCTAACGTAAAATAATTCAATTGAGCATCATTAAGAGTTTTACTAGCATAGTATATCTCATAAGGAAACTTTTCTAGACGTTGACCCAAAACAGCTTCATTTGCATAATCAAAGGCATCACACATGATTTCAAATGGAATATTTCAATTAGGTGGTCTAAAGATGGGTGTAGAGGTCAGTAGGGATTTGAGTTTCTCAAAAACTTGAAAACATTCTTCATCAAAGATAAAAGGTGCATCTTTGGTAAGCAAATTACACAAAGATTTGGAGATTTTGCTAAAAAATTTTATGAATCTACTATAAAAACCTATATGGCCTAAAAAAGAATGTACCTCTTTCACTATCTGAGGAGGTGAAAGATTTGTAATCAATTCAATTTTAGCTTTATCTACCTCAATCCCCTGATTTAACATAATATGTCATAAAACAATTCCTTTTAAAACCATAAAATGTCATTTTTTTCAGTTCAAAAAAATGTTATTTTCTTTACACCTAATTAAGACCAATCTTAAGTAGTATAAACATTCATCAAAACTAGACCCATGCACAAAAAAATCATCCATGAATATCTCTACCATTTTAGAAAATATGCTTATCATGCAATGCTGAAATGTGGCAAGTGTATTGCATAATCCAAATGGCATTCGACTATAAGCAAAGGTTTCAAAAGGACAAGTGAATGTAGTTTTCTCTTGATCCTCAGGTGTAATTGAAATTTGGTTGTAACCAGAATATCCATCAAGAAAACAATAATATATATGTCCAGCCAACTTCTCTAGAATTTGGTTTATAAAGGAAAGTGGAAAATGGTATTTCCTTGTAACATCATTCAACTTATGGTAGTCAATACAAACACGCCACCCAGTTTGTCCTTTAGTGGGAATTAATTCATTATGCTCATTCTTGATTACAGTAATGCCAGACTTCTTAGGGACTACTTGAACATGACTAACCCATGCATTATTAGAAAATCGAGTAAATGACATTCACATCAAAAAATTAATCACTTTAGCTTTCACAACTTCTTTTATATTTGAATTTAAAATCTCTGTGGCTCTCTTAAGGTTTTGACATTGTCTTCCAAATGTATTTTGTTCATGCAAATTGATTAACTAATACATTTAATGCCTACTATTGTCTACCCTATGATTTTACTATGCCCATTAAGGACTTTTATGAGTTCAAATTCTTGTTTTCTATCTAAATCAGATGCTATGATGATGGGAAAAGTCTCAGAAGGTCCTAAAAACACATATTTCAAAGAATTTGGTAAATGTTTCAATTTCAATTAGAGTGGTTTCTCTACAAATGGCAGTGGAGCAGACTCAGAACGTGAAACTATTTCATTTTTGGCTTTCCATCTATCAGTATCCATTAGTGGAGTGATCTCTAATAGAGTTTATCTCACTAACCAAACAATTTTCATCTATATTCATATTGAAATGAGCCAAACATTTTTTTAGATGATCATTACCAAAAGAGTTTAAAATTGAATCATTAATTGAACTTCTAATCAGGTTAACTTCACACAAATCATCCATGTCCACAGGTTGACGGAAGACATTAAAATATTTAGTTTCATAGTCATATTTTCAAAAGATAGATTCAAAATTATATTTCGGTAATTATTGATTGTATTAGATGTTGTCAGAAATGGTCTACCCAAAATGACTAAAATTTGTGTCTTTGTATTTTCAATAGGTTCAGTGTCAAGAACAATGAAATCTACTAAAAAGTAGAATTTACCAACCTTAATGAGCACATCATCTATGACACCTCTAGGAATTTTTGTGGACTTATTTGCTAACTAAAGAGTCACTAGTGTAGGTTTCAGCTTTTCTAATCCAAGTTTCTCATACACAGAGTAATGCAACAGATTCACACTTGCTCCTAAATCAAGTAATGTTTGGTTAATCACATGGTCACCTATAATGTAAGAAATTGTAGGACAACCAGGATCTTTGTACTTGACAAGATATTTTTGCTGAATTTTGGAGCTCACTTATTCAGTAAAAAATACTTTTTCAAAACATTGGTTTACCTTTTCACCAGACAAAGATCTTTCAAAAATTTTGAGTAAGCAGGTACTTGTTTGATAGCATAAAAAAAGGGATGTTAATACTTACTTATTTAAACACCTCTTAAATTTCACTATATTGAATACTTTTCTTGAAGGTCACAAGTTTTTGTGGGAATAGATCTTTGGGGGAATAAGTAATAGGTTCACTTTTATTCTCACTTGCATCATTAATTTGTGGTTCATGCTAACTCTGTTCTTCAGTTTCTGGCATGTGGACTTGATTATCAATTATTTTTTCAGATTTAAGGATTGTTACAGACTTCACTTTCTCATTAAGATTTGTTGATGATCCTACTTTAAATTGACCCTTAGGATTAGGAATATGTTGATTAGAGAATTTTTCCTTCTCTCTTTCTCCTACAGTATTGACTAATTGACCTAATTGTGTTTCAAGTTTTGAAATAGATTGAGTGTGAGATTGTAAAACTTGTTGGGTCGACTGCATAAACTGTTGCAAGGTATCGTCCAAAAAAGGTTTTCTCTGTTGTGGTATCCCGAAAGGAGGAGCATGTTGAGGAACTGAAACATAAGAATTGGGAGGGATAAAGTGTTGTCCACCTTGATTTATTGAAGACTGGTTTTGTCTCCAAGAGAAGTTTTGATGATTTCTCCAATTTGAATTATATGTGGGTGCAAATGGGCTATCTAATGACTTTCCATAAGATTGAAGAGAATTAACTTGCTTAGAGAATACCTCTTGGTAAGCTGGTATGGATGGACAAAATTATGCAGTGTGAGATGTATTAGAACATAAAACACATGCTTTATTCCTAGTATTGGAAGAAGAATTCAGAGTATGGCTTAAATTCAAAACTTCTACCTTTCTAGTAAGATTGGTCAAGGCAGCTCTCATATCTGTATCATTACTCACTTCATAAATTCTTCCTCTTTTTGGAGTTTGAGACTTTCTATCTTTTAGATTGATGTAGTTTCAATGTTGAGAGTTTTTAGATAGAGACTCTAAGGATCCTCAAACTTTAGCCTCATTTAACTGTAAAAACCTTCCACCATGTATACTTTGGATCATTTGACGATTTGATGGAGTCAAACCATCATATAAATATTTCACTAGTCTCCAAGTTTCAAAACCAAGATGAGGACACTCCAAAAGAAGGTCATTAATTATTTTCTAACATTAAAAAAATTGTTCACCCTCTTTTTGAAAAAAATCAGAGATTTCTCTCCTAAGGGTATCCGTTTCAAACATGGAATTTTTTTTACTAGAAACTTATTTAATAATTGATTCCAACTAGTAATAGTTCCCGTATGAGGGAAATTCAACTAGGCTTTAGTTTTATCTTTTAATGAAAATGGAAGCATTCTAAGTCTGATTGACTTATCATTAAAATTTTGAAAGCAAAATGTCGAATAGATTTCAAGAAACTCTTTAATATGCATGTATGAGTCTTCTTTCTCTAATCTATAAAATGATGGCAACAGTTGGATTATGATTGGTTTAATATCAAAGTGAGTTGTATTAGGTTGCAGTAACACTATACAAGATGGAGTACTAATTATGACAGGTGAAAAATATTTCATAAGGGTTTTCTCGTGTACAACTTGTTCTTCCATTTTTTATGTTGTCTCAACAAAGTCTAATGTTTCAATTTTAAAATAGATAGGTGATCCTAAATTTTTCTAACTAAACGCTGATCTTTATCACGTGTCCAAGTATGCATAAATTAAAAGAAAAATTATAAACAAATATTTCTAATAGCATACAACACAATTACAAAAGAGGATAATTTTACAACTTAATAACATATATATACAATGTTAATTACAAGTAACAAAATGCAAATACAATAAAAAGAAAAAAAAAATCACAAAATTATGCATCAAAGAAATTTTTTTTATCTTTTTATTTTGAGTATTAGTAATAATGGGTGATATTCAATTAGTGAATTCTCAGAAAAGTGTAGTGGAGTCACAATAGTTTCACTTAAAATTCATACTCCTTAGAAATTTTTATACTTATTGTCAGAATCAACTAATTTTACACACCCAAATTACCACACAAATTTTTAATAAATACTTTTATCACAAAGAAAATTTTCTATACAAAGAATAAATAAATATTCTAAATAATAACTAGTGGAAGAATAATAACAAGAGATGTAGTACCAAGTCATCCTTTAAGAAAGAAAATAATAAGAAAATAAATAATAGAAGGATAACAAGCCATCATGTAAAAAAGAAAATAAATAATAGAGGGGCAACAAAGCTATTCTTTAAGAAAAAAATAACAATAAAATAACAAAGTGACGATAAAGTTATCCTCTGAGAAAGAAAATAACAATAAATTAAATAATAGAGGAACGACAAAGCCATCTTCTAAGAAAAAAATAACAAACAGGTAATAAAGTCATATATAAGAAAGAAAATAACAAGAAAATAAATAAAAAAATAAATACAACATCAAATATGAACATTGAAATTAAGAGTTAGATAAATTATTATTTTCATAACACGAGTTTTACCCTTTTACTTTAACATTAAGAGATTAGTTCTCCATAATCAAGGTAAAAAGGTAAAATGAAAGATATAGAAATATGATAATATTATAAAAGAAAGTAAAGATACAAAATGTCTAAAGAGAAAAAAAATATTATAAGCACTTAGAATTTCAACAAAAACTTTTCCAAGATCAGTCTCAGCTCCCCCACAAGACTTTTCAAGCCCTCTATTTATAGAAGCAATTAGGTGTGGTAATTGTCAACAATGGTGGCTAACAAGTTACATTAAGTTGACAAATTTGGCACTGAAAGTAATACTTGAATTATTGTTTCAAATCCACCGAATCTGCTAACCCTATAAACATAAAAGTTGTATATAATTTCATTATTATTTTGGCCATATAAATTGTAGACAAATTAGATACATAATTTATGACTTATGGCTAGAATACCGGAACAAGGTAGGGTTGGACTACAACAGCAAACAGATTCTATTCTAACCCAATTTTGGCCATTTTATGTCCGACTTTGCTTACCATAGGAACATGAAAATTGTAGCAAATTGTATCAGATACTCACTCACCAAATTTCGTATGCTTTGAATATGTATTTTTTGAAATATGACTCAAATACTGTAGTAAAGTTAGTTTGGACTACAACAGTAAATATATTCTCTTCTAACCCAATTTTGGCACTTTGGATGTTTGAATTTGCTAATCACATAAACATGAAAGTTGTATAAAATTGTGTCATCTATTCATCTACCAAATTTTTTATGTATTATATACATATTTTCTGATATACGTCCAAAATATTGCAGTAAGATCAAGTTGAAAAGCAAGCAGCAAACCGTTTTTTAACATTGGATGTTCTGCCTTGAATCTTTATGTTTCAATTCTTTTAAAAATATAGTCATAAATCAAGATTGAATTGATGTATATATACATTAGGATGCATCTCAGAAGTCAAAAAGACAATGTTTCGTACTCAGCCATCTTTAATGAATTTATTTTGTTTGTTTTATTTATAGACATCATTCCCTAAGAACTACAATTTAGCTTTGATTCTTCCAATTGATTCTATTTTCTATTTTTCTCTCAATCTGTAAAAAATACACAAAACTAAAGACAAATAAGGGAGATAAATTCTTAATTAAGGCAAAAAGATAAGATAAAAATATTTAATTTATAAGTATAAAAACCACTCATCATCTATATTTTTTGTAGAATTTTCAAGATGTATATTTTATTTTTTATGAAATTTTTGTAATAATAAATATTTTATATAGTTTATGAAAGAAATTTATTGAAATGAAAATATATTAAACTATCTTGACATATTATGTTTTTATGAGATTATGTAGTCTCTTAAACCATTCTTATGTATTCTACTCTTAGTCTAAATCTTAAATGTTATAATTGTTAAAATTGTTACACTTCGTATTTGAGCCTTACAAATTCAATTATATAATTCTGGAATGTTTCAATAATATTTTTTTATTATCAGCAGGTATATTTTGCTTAGTATCCTATTTTAACTTGATCATTTGAGTGCATATTGTGAAGAACACTTAGTCATATTGCACACTCTCTATAAAGAGTAGCTTATATTATTGCATTTAGGCTATTGTTATAGCTTATATATATATATGCCCTAATAGATATTAATATGTATTACTATTTGTTGATTGCTCAATTACTATTTATAATAATAATATTGCCATTAAAATTTTTATTAAATCAAATTGTAAAAGGTGGAAACAAAATATTGAATTTTCCTTTGGTATTACTGGTGTTGATTTAGCTCTATGTGATGCAAAATGTGCTAATTTAACATGTTGAGTATGATTACTATCAAGAGAGATATGTTTTTGGACACCCATTAGGTGATTTGTACGAGACTAATATTACAAAAGAATTTTTTGATGCTATAGGGTTTAGATACAAAATATCTAATAATGCTATGTCAGGATGTTTAATGAATGAACTCATGCTTTTTAAATATGATAATATCTAAAGAGTCAAGGAATATATTTTAAAAAGTGGTCCAACTACATTACAAGCTCAAAACCAACAAAGTTGACATGAATGATGCTTTTGTTGCTCCTTAAATGAATCCTTGAGAGTGGATAACTTTATCACCAATTTTATTATAAAAGCTCTTAAGCAAGAAGAGACTAGGCTGAAAAGTCAACTTAGGGCAGGAGATAGATAACAACTTTCATGTACAATCTTTTATAGACAGAATTCAGTTTTCTTTATATATAAGGAAAGACTTGGTTTTGGTTTTAATTTTGGTGATGGAAAACAAAATAAGTTCGATGTTTAAATATTGAAAATGTTGTTAGGAAGCATTCTAAGGTTAAAGATAATTTATACTTCTTATAGCATTATGATATGTTGTAGAAGTTATCCAAACAAGGGAGGTTTTTAGTCAAACACTTTTAGATTTATGCTTATGACATCATCAACACTTTTGTTCTTAAGCTAGATGATATGTTATAGGTAGCTTTCACCACCCAGTCAAGTAAGAAAATTGTCAAAATACAATAGAAATGAAGTGTGGTTTTGACAAGCTTCAAAAATCTTATCTAAGATGCTCAAATTGAAAAACTACCTACACGAATGGATCCAAAAGGTGTAGTTTACCTTGAGTTACAAATTTTAGGCTAAGAAACCCTTGCATGCATTGCTTCTTAGGTTGCTGTGTGTGAATTGCACTCGTCTTATGTGCCCCATGCATCAACAAGCTTCTGATCTCGCGTGCCAAAGAGCATAGACTCAAGTTCACTCAATTGACCAAGTAAGTTGACTCATTGAATTTCCTTGGCTTTGATTATGACTACTAGCAATGAGTTTTGAATTTGACCTTTAATCAAGTATTGATTGAGCCTCCTGAAGTCTAATTTAACAAACAATACCTTTTTACCTTATTTTTAGACCTCTTAAGCTTAGATTTAGGGTTACTTTTACCTAAGTTAGCTTGGAATTAGAGTTGTAAGCAGATAATACTTGTTATGACACTTTTTACTACCTCTTGAACCTACACATTGTATTTTACATGTTGTAATTTATTTACATCAATTAATATTCTTACCATTGGTTATAATTAATTTAAAATGATATGTTTAATAATTAAATTCCAACATTTATTTTAGTAAATCATATAATTTGATTTATTAACTAATTTTAGAGGTCCTAGGTATTCCTGGGACAAACACTTTACTAAAAAATTCTATTAAAAAAAAATGTTGCATATAGTTATATGTAACCCAATTATAATATTGAAATAGTGCAAAAAGAATGGTAAAACTGTTTTCTAATATCAATTATGACATGAAATAAATTATGAATGACTATCTATTATTAGACATGAGGTTAATATGTTAGTATGACCATATGAATTTAAAAGGATCTATATTAATGTTTTGAACCAATATTTATATGGAAAAATTATGTGGGATAATTAAAGTGAACCAATTAGAAAGTATAAAAATATTATTTGAAAGAATGATGTCTTAAAAAGTAGAAAGAATTTCTAACTGAAACTTGTTTCTTTGAAAACTGAACTTGAAGTTCTTTTTATCAATTGGTCATTTGCTAACAATGAAGTTACATTGAGAAAGTTATAACAATTCAATATTAGATGCCCTGTAATAGTACCAACAATTGACTGCTAGGTCAGATAAAACTTGTATTTCCTTTTCACAAAAAAAAAAAAACTAGAGCACGCTAAAGAGAAGTGTTAGGTTGGATATAACTCTCACTAACAAGTCTTGTAACTAGTTCTTTAGCTCTTTGAGCTCTGTAGGTATCATTTTATATGGTGGTATATATACTAGTTGGGTTCATAAAAGTATATCAATACTAAACTCAAATTTTCACTTTAGAAGTAGTCTAGGTGATTCGTTTAAAAATATATCAAGAAATTAATTAACAACTAGAACTTGATCCACAATGATAAATTTCATATTAGCATTTCTGACTATAGTCAAATATCATTGGCATCTATTTTGTAGTGATCTACGAGCTCCTGAGGCTGAAATCAAATTACTTAGTGCCTCATTATGACCATCTTGAATAAGGAAAGAAGGCTCACTTAAGATATCATACTTAATAATCTTAAGATGACAATCCAAGGTGGCATGACATGATGCTAACCAATACATACCAAGCATAACATCAAAATTTATCATATATAGCATTATCAAATTAGCAAAAGTTTTTCTATCTAACATTGAGATTTCTACATGACTTGTACACATTTTTCACTAAAAAAGATTCATCAACAAGAGTGGCAATAAGAAAATGATAATCTAACTTGATAAAATCTTTACTCACTTGTTTAGCAAAATACAAAGATACTTACCAATGAGTAGAACTAGGTTCAAATAATACATGTGCTCTATGAGAATAGATTGGTAGTGTACCTATCATCATAGTATTTGAGGCATAGGTATCTTGTCGCATCAATGCAAATAATCGTGCTCAACCTCGGCCTGCTTGACCTTATCCTCGACCTTCTAATCCTCTTTTTACATTATCACTTCCTATTTGGCCATGTACTGTTCTAACTAGCTGAGATGTCATTGGTGCAAATAGCAAGGCTGTTTGTTCCAAGCCTTGACTTAAACCAATCTTTTACCATGTGCCATACTTATCCACACAGAAAGCGGGCTCTTATCTGTGCATAACATTACCCTAAATGTATCTTGCCATATATAGGGCATGTTGATCTATACTGATAGGTTGATCTTGGTCCTTGTTGACTAATCTGTCTACTCCTCTATATTAATTTCTATTTATTTCTACTAACCAATGTTTGGCTTAAAGTTTCAAACTATATTTGAAATAGTCGTTGTTGACTTTTAAGCCTAGGTCCCTTAATAACTAGGTTATAACCACTTTGAGAATTGCTATCTCGATCTTTCTTATGTTTCTTTTGACTTTGAGTTTTGGCTAATTTTCTTATTTCAATTAATCTAGCACAATTTAAGACAGTTGCATAAGTTAGAAACTTCTTTATTTGTGGAGCTATTAATTTAAATAATGGACGTACTAATATTATAATAGATCTTTTAATATTTTCCCTTTCACTATGGATGAAATATAGTGCATACTAGAATAACTTTGTAAAACAGACATCATATTCTTTAAATATTATATCTATAATACTATCAGGTATCTCATAAATGCTTCTTTAAATTTTTCTTACTCCATTGGTGGGTAATTAACTCCTCTTATTTTCATTAGGGTCTCAAGCTAAGTCTATGCTACATCTAATAGCTAAAACGATACAAACTCTACTAATCTTTTACCAAAAAATCCAAGGGCTTTACAAATCTTTTCCATAGTATCAATAAATTGTTGTGGGTTTTCATGGCTATCTTACCTAGTGAAAATAATGCAATATATAAATAAAGAAAACAATAAAGTAGGTTATAGCAAGTATTATCTACTCAAAAAATAGTAGATCCAAAGTTGATCAACTTGATAAGTCTCTTTTCTAATATGATTCAGCCAAAGCAAACTCTAGAAATGATTTGAAAGATCTAAAAACCTAAGAAATAACTCTAAAATTACAAAAATTAGACTCTAAATGATCTGTTAATGCTAGTGAATGAAACATGGCACTGACTCATGGTGGCGACGAGTGGCTTCACACATAGCCAGGGGCAATGCTGCATAGTGTATATGTGGTGAATGTAGAGGTCTTATGACCTTAAAATTTTAGCCTTCAATGTTTTTTCACCTTCTGAATCCAAATATAATGCTAGTTTTTATTTTGAACACTTTAGATAAGATTTTTGAAACTTGCTTTTTCTAAAAAATTTCTATTCCAAATTTTGACATTTTTCTGACCATTTTGGATGAAACTAATCAATCAGACTTGTAGTTCTAGTTGTTCTAAATTTAATGGTGTCGGTGGTATCATAAACAGAGATTCAAAAGTATTTGAACCAAGATTTTTTTAAAAGCTAGAGAGAGAAAGTGGAGTTAGAAAGAGAGAAGGTTATGGCTTTTGCTAAAGTCTATTTTTTTTTTAATTTTTGATCACTGTTTCACCCATATCTTATAAATTACGAAAAATTTTATATTAACACTTAAGCATTGAAAAATAGACTTAGAGATTTTCAATGATTCACTCAAAATGAAGTTAAAGATCATATGCAATAAATGATAGTAAAATATATATTTTAACTAAACTCTTTTTTTTTTAATCTTAGGCCATTGTTTTACCTATATCGTACAAAGTAGAAAGAATTTCAAATTAAAACTTTGATTATTAAAAACTTGACTCAATGATATTTTTATTGATTTGTCTTGCTAAAAGCAGAGTTAAATTGAGAATATTATAACCATTCAAAGTTATGCTCTATTTAATAAAAATAATTTATAAGTTAGTTAAAAGTTTATAAATTATACCTTACTTGAAGTAACGTATTGTTTATAAATGTTTAGTTAATTTAAATTATTTAAATAAATTCGTTTACTAAATACTTTTAATTTGATTAAACAAACTTATAAATTAATTAAATAAACTATAAACTAACTTATTTGTTGTGTTAAATACACTCATGTCCTACAACAGTACTAATGGTCAACTATTGAGACCCAACAATCAATTTATAGCTACTAGAAATTTGAAATTTTGCTATTTTGAGAGATATTAGTCAATTGCTCCATGAATTAGTTGACTACTATCTACTAAAATTTTAAAACATACTTATTAAACATACACCGATTGACTTGCATGATATTGATGATCGACTATTTTTCAAATAAAAGATGATTTCGGAATTTCTAATGCCTGTAACATGAGAATATATTATCATATACTTTCATATTTATTCTCTTGAGATAAAAATATTTTTTATAAAATTAAAAGACTTTTTTGTCCTCTTGTCATTTTATCTTAAACTCTAAATTTTAAATTTTAAATATTAAATTTTAAATTTTAAATATTAAATTTTAAATTTTAAATTTTAAATCTCAAATATTTAAAATTTTAAATTTTAAACGCTGAAATCTTAAATTTTAAATTTTAAATTTTAAATATTAAATCACAAATTTTAAAATTTTAAATTTTGAATTTTAAATTTTGAATTTTAAATTTTAAAACTTAAAATATATGCTATTTTTTATATTTTATTTTATTTTAAATTACATATATATTTTATCTTTTTTATATATTAAAAGCTAATAGAAGTAATTTTAGAAAATCGTTAAACATATCCTCTGAACCAGATATAGAAATACTAAATTTTTAGTAGAATAAAAAATATTTGTTAAATTGTTGGTTTAGACGTACATCTAGATGAACGTCTCTGATGAAAGAAGGCTTTTAGGTGGCAACAACAGCGGATCTCCACCCTCTATCAGAGGTCACAAGTGCCTACCATTTGAGGCGGAGCTTTCAATCTGCTGCTTTCCTTGTTTACATCGAAATCGTCTAGCTTCGCATTCAAGTATTGGAGCACACGCACATTCACTCTCACTTTGCTCTCACCGAAGCTCTCTCCTTTCTCTTCCTAAAATTTTGAGATTTCGTTCACATTTTAGAGGTGATTCTGCTCCTCTCCCTTAGATAACTTTGTCAATCCCTAATAGCATCATTGGATTTCTATTCTAAGATGAAATGATCTCGATGTTTTCACGTTTGTGCTTGTTTTAGGCAACTTCTTTTGGAAATGGAGGCTACAATGCCAATTTGCAAGTCTGTTAGCTCACCTCCTGTAGTAAGTTCCTCTACCAATGTGCTTTTGCACAGAAGCTGTTCTATGTTCCAATCACTTCATAGATGAATTTGATTTCAGTTCGAAATAAGTATCACTGAATAAGTTACCATGCAATTACGTATTCGTTTCATTGATTTGCATTTTTTGGTCATTCCAAATATTTCGCGGACTTGACAGGTTCAGAATGACGCTTGCTAATCCCATTCTCCTCCCTCCCAAGATTATATCTTTCCACTATGCTTGATGGCCATGAAATTGCAAAAATGATATAGCGTAATTATTTATAGCACTCAGAATTAGGAATTAAGTGGCAGACAAATGTTGCTGTGTATTGCTTGGTCATATCAGTGCGATGTTCTAAAGAAGGATATGCCATTTTTTTTAGCTCTGTAGATATTGCATTCTGGCAGCAGATGTTGTGAAGCATTACATGTTATATGCCGTCCTGATATTTCCGTTCTTTTACTGTTTCAAGTTCGAACAGGTGTGAAGTAGATGTAAACTGTTGGAAAATCAAGTGAAACTTATATTGGAATTTTCTGTCATTGTGCCACTCCCTTTTTCTATGAGCTCAAAAGGAAAAAAAAGAGAACAAGAAAACAAAAACAAAAAGAGGAAATATCATCCTCTGTAGGTTCTTGTCACAATCAAACAGATCTTTAAGTGTCTCGTATTGTGTATGTTAACATAAACTTGTGAATAAAAAGGGATCTGAGATGCAACATGCATGTACTTTTGATGTGTTTAAATGTAGAATTTTATGAAATGTAATACATGGATTTTGCCAAAATGGACAAGCAGTTCAACTACTCTACAGCTTGTAAATATTTTTCTTTCCTTTTGTCCATTCTGGCCTAAATATTTTTTTTTGTCATGTTTTCTTCTTTGAATGGAAGGGTTTATTTGTGCCAAGAACTAGAGGAATTAAGAGTTCCCAATGCAGCTTTTTAATGGGAAATAAAGTGTACTTGCCTAAGCAAAGGGCTCAAAGTGCTCAAGTTAGTCATAAACATAGAAGACATTGTGGGGCACTTCATGCAACATGCCATGCTGATAAAATCTTGGTGGCAAATAGAGGGGAAATTGCTGTTCGTGTTATTAGAACTGCTCATGAATTAGGGATACCTTGTGTGGCTGTGTATTCAACCATTGATAAAGATGCACTTCATGTGAAGTTGGCTGATGAATCAGTTTGCATAGGTGAAGCGCCAAGTAGTCAATCGTATGTCACATATTTGCTTCCTCTAATTTTAGTTATATTACTAATTTGGCTTATTATCTATATATATATGATTACCCTTTTTAGTTAGCAAGATTACTAAGTATGAAGTGCACACGGTGCATATTCTCATAAAAGAAAGAGAGATTATAATGGGGTGCTTTCTTGGGAACAATGTATTTTATTTGAATTATGATGATCTTCATAACCTTACAGCTTTTGTTGTTGTTGTTTTGTTAAGTAAGGAAGGTGACAAGGAGTTTAGAAAATTTGTTAGAATAAGAAGCAATGGAGCACAGAGCACTGCTTTAAATTTACTTTTTAATAGTTGGTACTTGCAAAATCTATTGTCAGACAAATTTAAAGAAATTGATTGCATCATGATTTAAATTTTATATTCAATTTGGTCTTACAATTTCAGAAATGTACATTGCATACATAAATATTATCTTACGAATTACTAAAAAAATTTGCTTGGAAAAGACCAGCCACAAGAAATTTGAGCTAATCCAAATCAAGAAAATTAGTTACCTTGCAACAAACTTTTATATAACACTGAAGAGAAAAAGTGAACAAAGTAAAATTTTTAGTTTTCTTATGTGGAATTTATTACCGCTCCAAATATGTAGATCTATAGGTACCCTTTTACTGCTGACTGTATATAATATTAAAGCTGAAGCTCGGTTTTCCTTTCTCCAAAATGTATAAAGAGAAGCAGAACAAACTTAAATGACACAAAATGTCTGTGTCAATAAATTTCACATATGTGTTGCTCTGTCTGTGTGCAGGTACTTATTGATTCCAAATGTCCTATCTGCTGCTATCAGCCGCAAATGCACAATGTTGCATCCTGGATATGGTTTTCTTGCTGAAAATGCAGTATTTGTTGAAATGTGCAGGGAACATGGGATCAATTTTATTGGGCCTAACGTGAGTAGGCAGTTTAACTTTTTGAATATGAAAAGCTTCTGCATCGTGCCCTTTTATTGAAAAGCTCTACGATAACACGGCATTATTGTAAAATTTTAACCTAAATTTAAAGAGTTTATTGAAGTTGAACTTGAAAATTTAAATCCTTAAACCAGTATCTTGCTGATGTACCATTGTGCACAGGGACTTGTTTGGCAGTCACTACATACACTAAATCACTAGATATTGTATGACACGGATTACTTTTGGTCCACGGTGACTGCCTAAGGGCTTGTTTGGAAGGATGGAGTGTGGTGGGAAAATAACTCAAACCATTGTCTGGATGGTTTAAAAGGAATGGAGTGGGGTGGGTTAGGATGGGTTCCTAAACCCCACTTTCCCAACCCCTCTAAATAGGGGGGTTTTGGATGGTTTGGCTCCCTTGTATTTTTTTAATTACTGTTTTACCCTTTATCATCCAAATATTTTTCACTTTCCTTTTATTCTATAAGGGTAATGTTGGAAATTTTTACTTAGAGACCCACTCCACTCCATTAATGATATTGTAACTTCCAAACAATGGGGAATAAGTTACTTACAATAACTTTTGTTTTTAAAATCAAACTCCCAAATGATGTAGAACTCTCCCTCTTCCCATCCACTCCATTAATGACCACTCCACTCTATTCCAAACCCCCAAACAAGCCCTGAGGAAAAAGTCTTCTGGCAAGTAAGTAACCCCTATCTGGAAAATGTGCTTCAGTAGTTGTATCTCATATTTTGTTTTTTGTTTTATTTTCCTCTTCTAATATTATAGAATTTCAACGAAAATTCTTGGTATGTAACTGAAGTTCAACCTCTGTGCCATTTTCTAGTATGTGACTCCTCAAACGTTGCTTTTAAAGTTTGGCTTATTATCCACGCTAATTTCATGGCTAATTTATTTGTCATCTCCAAATTTTATTTGATTTTGATTTAGTTGTATATATCTTGATGTTTGAGTTGGTAAATTTTTACCATTTCTTTAATTCTTAAATCTATGATGGAAAATCTGTAGTTCTAGAATTACTCATTCTATATGGTAAAACTGAATATATGGTTAAAATTATCAGCCTGACAGTATTCGGGTTATGGGAGACAAATCAACTGCCAGAGACACAATGAAGAAAGCAGGTGTTCCCACTGTTCCAGGAAGTGATGGACTGTTACAGGTATTATATTTTACTTAGGTGTATTAAAAGTTTCAAATACCTTTAAGGAGCCCAGTTCTACTTCCATGGCATCAACATAATGAAAAGAATGCTTGTAACAGAGCACAGAGGAAGCAATCAGGCTGGCAAATGAAATTGGTTTCCCCGTGATGATCAAGGTAAATTATGTTATTATTCTGTATTTGTAACCTCTGTGTCTTCTTGCAGCCACTCACTGTGAATTCCAGCTCTCCTTGGCGACATGGATCATTTTACGCATGCTTTGATTTTATATGCATACATTAATAAATGTATACATATGTACATAAATAGATTTGTATGTAAAGCTACTCTAATAAAAAATCTGCTGGGATCTTGGTTTGCCAGCAGATGTTATATGAAATTTCTCCTCTGTAATTGAAAAAAAAGTTCGGTGCCTAACTGTGAGATGCCAAGTTAGTCTTTTGTATTATATTGGCATGGATAAATTTTCCTATTTCCAAAAGAATTAACAAGCAAAAATAGGCCATCATAAGCTTCTATTTTGTGCTGAGAAAAACATCCAGTCTAGTCTTTGAAAATTGTTGATTACTTATGACGTGGTTTTGATTGTTTCAAATGCGTTTTCATTGGCTCTGACCTTTATGCAAGTTCAAAGCTATTTGAGATATCTCATCTGCTGATATGTGTAATTACTATATGAATACCTTCGTCTTTGATTGTATAATTCTGTCCTTTAATTGAATTTTCTACTCACTTGTTGCCCCCTTCTTTGGGGCAAGAAAAATTCGGTAGAATTCACTTCTTTTCTAGTATCCCTTGGTTGTGTAGAAACTTCTTTAAGTCCAGATAGACGCTCCATATTTTAACTATATTGATATATTTGTCTACAAATCCTGGAGCAGTCTTAGGTCCACACTGAAACCCCTCCCAAAGCAATGTGGGCTTATGTTAGCCTGCTAAAAAAAAAATTTGGTCCTTGTCCTATTAGCTTAAGCATTCCATACATTCATACAATAATATTACTGGGAAAATTTGTGGTGTTCCTTATGATTAAGGATACTTGCTTCTTACAGTGAAAGGATGGTTAATTTGCCATGTTTAACTAAGAAATCTGTCCTTTCCAGGGGCATTAAAAATATAATTGAATGTTACTACTACTTGATTCTCACTTTTATGAATTGTATTGAATAAAAGTTCCTTTTATGAAATTCTATGCTTTGTTAACTAGCTTATTTATGTTGAACTCTGTTTACTTGTTCTTAGGGACCTATAAATAGTCCTAGAGTTCCATTATCACAGATGGATAAGCATCCTTATCCCCAAAAAAAGAAAAAGAAAAAGAAAGATGTATCAGCATGGATATACTGGCTTGCATCCATACCTATGGTGTGATGTAGGTGGATTCATCAACCTGGAGTTGTGGTTTATTATTTAGAATGTTACAAAAGTGGAAATTGGCTGAGTACTCAATACACTGCCCTAATTATGCAAAGAAATATTTATTAGTGTCTGATGTAGTCTTCTTAATGCTTTGTTTGATGTTTGATTCTGAAAATACTTTAAGAAAAGGAATAATGCTGAGTATATAGTTCCTCATTTGCCCCTTACACTGTACAACTGTAACATTATGATGATTTAGAGAACTAAAAATCTGCCAGTTTATGAGAGCTGACAAACCTATTATGCTTCTTAGGCAACAGCAGGTGGTGGAGGGCGTGGCATGCGTCTTGCTAAAGAACCTGATGAGTTTCTGAAGTTGTTACAGGTATTTCCTTGAAGTAGAAGTTATTGTTATGTTATTTATAGTGCTCCCTGTCAGTTTCAGTTTCTCAGCTACTATAACAGGCATATGTAAAAGCTATAAGGATGACATGAAGCTCAAATTAATCAGAACATAGATGCCATAATAGTCAAATTTACCTTATTATCAGATTAAAGCAAACAGTTGGAGGATACAAGAAATGCTTGTGTCTTGTGTAAATTGTTTTAGCATGTTCGTCTTGGTTGTTAAAATCACAATGCTGAGAGTAGGATCACACAATCTTATGATCTTGCTTCTCCCCCCAACCTTGTTTAATCCTTCGAGTTGACCTATACTGTCCTTAGATAGATCCTATGTAAGATCTTGATCTTGACAACCTTGATATCTATTTTTGAACAAAGTCATGGATCAAGAATCCTTTGTGTTTTACTTGAGATCAACAGCTATAAGAAGGTCATCTGCGGTGACTTTATATTCCATTAATTGTCATGCCAAAACAATCTATGTTGCAGAAGTTAGCTTTAGATAGAGGCCCTCATGAGTCATGACTGATTCTAGTAGGATAATATTATTCGTTTTTGTATATATTCATGGAATTTGTGCTGTCCACACTAAATAAGTATGTATAGTTTTGGTGAAATTGCTCCAATCTCATTTCTTTGCAGCAAGCTAAGAGTGAGGCAGCTGCTGCATTTGGCAATGATGGTGTTTATTTGGAAAAGTACATTCAAAATCCAAGGCACATTGAGTTCCAGGTAATTATTTCTTTTTTCTTAAGAGATTGATAATTTGGCTTTCCATAAAACAAAATTAATAGTTTGTCTGATGCCTGGGAAAAGGAGAATACTAGAGGGAATATTATTGAGGAAGAATGTGGGTCTAAAAGAGACATTCAAGTTGGAATTTTCCTAAAAGGCCACTCATGAACTTTTGGATATTGAAGCAATGATTGATCTCCTACATAAAATGCAAATATACTTGTCTTCCTAAAGGCTCTGAAATAAAGATTCAATGATGCTAATCAATAACATTATTACATTTGATTAACTAAATTAGATCAATGATAATGATATTATAATTCCAAAGTTCTGTATTGCCCAGTTTAAATTGTTTTACTAAAGAAATAAAGTCCATATCATGCCAATTCCATGCTTCACCTTGGGCTGTACCCAACATTGTAGAAACAAATTGCAGCTTCCTTTCTAGCCACTTGCCAGTTTACAGGAGCAGGTTGAGAGAAACTCCAGGGCTGGTTTCCACCTTGGTGACCTCTCAGTCTCACTAAACTCCTGCACTTTGGCTAACTGTACCGTTGATGATTGGATTAAGCATTTAACAAATTCCAAGTTATTTTATTTTATTTTTAAAAAGATCCAGGTTGTTTTGGGTGCTTTGGTTTGAGTCTGGGACCAACAGTTTAGTAAATCAATTCATTTAATCTCTAACTCTTATTGAAGCATTTACAAATTAATACTTTTATGATTTTATCATTGGCAAATGTTCCTGTTTTCTTACATTTAATAAATATTGTGTTGGAGACCTAGTTCTTCATCTAAAATTCACCAAGAAAATAGTAATAAAATACTGAAATTAATGCTGAAAATATAGAATAAATACAAAGAAGATAATCTCTAGCACTTCGAGACTACTAGATGTCTCCAATAACCCAAATTCCCATAAGATTATGCGTCTCCCTCACCTCTTCTTAGCCCCCATTTTTATAACCAAATTCTTATTTAACTACCTATATTACAATTTGCTATTGGTTCGCGACGCTGGCTGCTGGTACTCAGGCTTCACCGTTTATCTCTTCTCCCTTTCGCTTCTCTCCTATCACTGTCGCCAGCAGGGGATTGAACTTGCTATGATCCCAATTGATGGAGACCAAGATCTCCAATTAAAATTCACCAAGAAAATAGTAGAGAAATACTGTAAATATAAAATAAATATAAAGAAGATAATCTCTAGCACTTCGAGACTATTATATGTCTCCTATAATGTGTCCCTTGCTGCCCAAACCCTTTAAAAATAACTTCTAACAACTACCCATATGATTCTAATAACTTCTAATAAGTACCCATATGCTTCTAATAACTTCTAATTACCACCCATATGCTTTTCATATCTTCTAATAACTATAGGGGCTTATCATATCGCATACTTTTTTATTATACATTTGGAACCCAGTTTCCCGCTTACTCCAGTGTGTAATTGTTTATTTCATCTACCCTCTGCTGTGTTGCTTTGCAGGTTCTTGCAGATAAATTTGGTAATGTTGTTCACTTTGGAGAGCGTGATTGCAGCATCCAGGTACTGTTGAGTCCTGGAAAGCCTCGTTCCTTCATTTATTATCTGTCTGCTTCCATGTGGTTTGTCAAACTGGTTATTTATATCTGTTGAATTAACTATAGTAATAGCGGTACTTATCTTGGTTCATATTTAAACTTGACATTAAATAAATATAAAATCTGTGAAATTATTGCAATTCAAGTGTACTTATCTTGATTCATATTTAAATTTGACATTAAATAAACATAAACTCTGAAATTATTGCAATTTCTGGCCTTGCTGAATTCATGGATGAACGCTAAATAATAGCAATTTAACATGCATGCAATGGGTATTTCAGATTTCAGTACTGGTTCTTTGAACCATTCTAAATCTTTGTAATTAAAGAAACAGAATGACTACAGTATTCTTTTGGGGCTTCAATCAAAGTACTGCCATTTTCGATCATGATAATTATTTTGTATTAGTTTTCAATGCTAGTCTAGTTCTTGATGGAGAAAATTAGTTTTTCCTTGTGGTTTTCAGTGTAACTCACTGTTATATCACTGGTACTTAATTCATATATAAATGTAACTAATCTCCATAAAGCATTTCTCCATAATGACCATGATTGGTCGCTTTTGGAATAGCCAACTATTCTGTGGTTTGTTTAGTTACCACTTTTTTTTTTTTTGGGATAAAGTGTTTAGCTACATCTTAACCCCATTTAGATACTTTATGCCATGATTTTAACATGATAAAAGCGTGAATGTTAAAACAATGAATAATTTTATTGTTAGAAATATGTTTCACTTATATCTTAAACAACTTTATAGTATTCTGAGGCCATTGCTAGGATTGAAATGATGTTTAGAAATGAAAATTATCAGCTTAATCTTAGTAACAACCTCAAAACTCCATGAAACTGTTGAAGATATAAGCGAAACAGCCTTTAATAATTTAATTATTCATTGTTTTAACATTCACTTGATTATTTCCATTACAATTCAATTGGAAAATACCACAAGGTGATTAAGTGATAATATAACAAAACACAAGGGGTTGAATGACAAGTTTTAAACCACGGGCAAAATTTATTTTGGGTCAACCTACAAGGATGAAATTGTAATTTACCCCAAGTGTAATAGTGTGATAAGAAAATCCAAATGTCGGTGTTTTGGTTATATACTTACCTTTATAGTTACTATTAGATCCTACCTGAATTAATTATTTCTGTTGATGATGACTTTATACTCAGAGGCGGAATCAGAAATTGCTGGAAGAAGCTCCTTCTCCTGCATTGACCCCAGAGTTGCGGAAGGCAATGGGTGATGCTGCAGTTGCAGCAGCTGCATCTATAGGTTACATAGGTGTTGGAACAGTTGAATTCCTCTTGGATGAAAGGGGCTCCTTTTACTTCATGGAGATGAACACTCGCATTCAGGTTTGAGCTAATTTGTATGCATTTATTGAATGTGGAATGAACTTGAACAAAAAATTTCTGATAAGTAGTTTCCATATTTTCTTTTTTTCCCTTATTTTGTTTATTTGTTATTTTTTTTTGTTTGGGGGTGGGGGGTTTTCATTGGAATCAGGTTGAGCATCCTGTGACAGAAATGATTTCCTCTGTTGATTTGATAGAAGAGCAAATTCGTGTAGCTATGGGAGAAAAACTTCAATACAAACAGGTACCAAAGGTTTTAATATTATTCTACTCATGATTTTGTAGTCTTGTTCTGATTGTAGTTTTGTCTGCAGGAAGATATTGTGCTTAGAGGACATTCTATTGAATGCCGTATTAATGCCGAAGATGCTTTCAAGGGATTCAGACCAGGGCCAGGTATATTGATGTATCGGTGGTGAATTTCTGCAAACATGTGTTCCAAAAAATAAAAAAAAAGATATCACCCTCCCAATTTGTAATATTTGTTTAAATCTCAACAATCCACATGCTTATGTATGGCCTATTTCATCAATTAGCTTTATTCATCCCTTTGAAATTGAAATGCCATGTGGCCTATTAGTTTCTATTGCATCAACTAGCTTTATTCATCCCTTTGAAATTGAAATGCCATAAGGCCTACTAGTTTTTGCTTCTTTTTTTTTGAATTTTTTTCCTCTGAATACTAAGGGATTTTCTTTTCTCAAACAACAGGGAGAATAACAGCATACCTGCCATCTGGAGGCCCATTTGTGAGAATGGACAGCCATGTTTATCCTGATTATGTCGTTCCTCCAAGCTATGACTCCCTTCTTGGAAAGGTGCACGACAATGGTTCTAGTAATTTTTTTTAATGAATATATTGTATGTGTGTTGCTATATCCACAGTATTTATCTTATCATGTTATGAACTGAAAATTCATGTCACCAATTCATATAAATGATCTTAATAATTTAATGCAGCCAATATTATATAAAATAGATATTGGTCATAGTTTGTTTCCTTGCTAGCTAGTCCTTTCCTTTCTAGCTAGTCCTTTCCTTTCTTAGTTTGGATTAAGCAATGATACATTATATGTACTATCAGCTGATGACATGTTACACTTGTAAGTTATGAAGCACAGACACAGACATGGATACAGGACACGACATGAATACGTAAATTTTAAAAAAATGTAGAACACGACACGTTGAAGACACGTGAATTTAAAAACAACAATTATGTATATATATATATATATATATATATATATATATATATATATATAATATAATCAACATTCATTCTTCAATATATTCTTCATCACCGCTATTTTCATTCCCTTCGTTTATGAAAATAATTTTCTAATTTTGAATTATACAAAGATAGATTTACGACTGATAAAATTCAAACATCAACAAAAAAAACAAAGAATACAAAAATTATGTGCACATACAACAATAACAAAGAATAAAAGCAAGAGAGCAACTCCAAAAAGAATTATGTGCATTATTATAATTCAACTTTCCTACCATAGATAAAAGCTATTTTAGTTCTTTGTTACTGCGTTTATGTAAGACATTAAGAGACAACATAAAAATAAGAAGAATTTGGCTTTCTTTTCTTCTATAGAAAAGCTTGAACCCTAAACGAAAACTTTTGAATAGGTATATATGTTTGTATAAAAACAAATTTCGAAGATTTGTTGAAAAGAAATATGCACATGGCTACACGCATAGACAAATCCAATAAGAAAATAAAGGAACTTACTCTCAATGGTCAACAAAAACAAACAATAGAGATGCTATGATCAGGATGCAAACTACGATAGATGATAGGGATCCAACTTTAATATAAGACATGTTGCGATGATTGGGATACAAATTGTGATTGTTGGTGTTAGGTTCGAACTTCAAATGAAAATCTAAAAGGGATGGATGATTTATGCTTAAAATGTACGAAATAAGTGTCAGACACATTCAAAAATGTGTCCGACATGAGTCATTTTTTTTTAAAAAAGTTGGACACGGGACATGCATCAGACACGTGTCCTAAGAGTGTCCGAGGAGTGTCGGTATCCGTAGAGTGTCCGATACGTCAACACGTCCTAAAACTAAGTGTCTGTGCTTTATAGCTTGTGAGTTTAACATTAGTGGATGTACAATACAATGCTTTATTTACTTTGCTTTCATAATTGAACATCCTGAACTGGTTCAGTCTGGTTAGATTTTCTTCATTATCTGAAGGTTTTCTAGTGATTATATGCAGATATACAAACTCCTGGTGAGAATGAGTGATGTTATGTGGTTGGGCAGTTGTTTATGTTCTTTTGAGATGACTGTTGGGAGTAAGATTGCAGCCAGAGAGCTGGATCTTTATGTGGCCATTGCTTGGGGTTTTCTTGGGGAGCATGTCAAGGATTAGAAGGGAAGCTTATAATGATCTATAAGTCATATTGCGGGCATTTAACACAGATGCCTTGGTTATTTCTCATGTTCATGGAAATTAGACGTATCATTCTATAGGCAGTTTCAGGTTTCTAATGCTTGCTGTAATTATGAATATAACTAGACAACTCTAAATTGTGTTCTATTCTTTTAAATTTACAGAATTGCTTTTTCCCCATTAAGAAAATGAATATTGCTTTTTCTTTGTTTGAAAGAAATTACAGGTGATACATGTAGACCTAATGAATTGTTGATTTCTTTCTAAATTTTAAACTTTCTGTCTTGATTATTTTCTTAGCTAGAATGTAAATGAAAACTATGCTTGTTAATAACTTATCTATTGATCTCATTCATGATAAGTCACTGTGGCGCCGTTTAATCCATGTAGTCGACCCCACCTAGTGGAAAAAGGTTTAGTTGTTGTTGTTGTTGCTCCTTGTTCTAGTTCCTTAGTGATGATAATTTTAAATTTATCACGGTCATAATCTTTGTATTCCCACCCGAAGTCAGAATTCAGAAGGATGAATAATAAAAATAAAAATAAAAAGGGTTCAAAGTATTCAATGATACAGGATTCTTTTAATCCTAAATGTCAGTTTCACTCAACATATGACACCTTTCTTCTTTTCCTCCTGATGTGTCTTGTTGAGAAATCGGGTGCATTGCACCCTACTATTTGTTTCAGTGAATTGCTTTTTATATTGGAAATCATTAATCCCTGTCTTGATTTTGGAAAATTTTTGTAGCTAATTGTATGGGCTCCAACAAGGGAAAAAGCAATTGAACGCATGAAAAGGGCACTTGAGGACACTATCATCACAGGTAAAAGAATTCAAGTATTATGATTGTGATTATTCCATTAGATACCTATTCTGTTGTTGTAAGCCAATTGCATGCTTGAAGCAATAGAAGACTAAAAAGAGAGTCAGCCACTCTTCTTTTGCTGCTTGCTCAATGTGCTTTTGCACATGCAAACCTCCCTTGTGAGAAAAGAAAAATAAATCCTTCATAATCTATTTATAATTAATATTTATATTTTTGTTATAGGGGTTCCTACAACAATTGACTATCATAAGCTTATCCTTGACATAGAGGTGGGTGCATCCCTTATATACTTTTTGTAATGTGTAACCTTCTTGAGACATATATATGTGTGTATGTGTGTGTGTATGTATATATGTATAATGTGCAATTTCTGCAATGTAATACAGGATTTCAGAAATGGCAATGTTGATACTGCTTTTATTCCAAAGCATGAGCCGGAGTTGGCTATGGTAAGAACCTACTGTAACCCTGAATTTTTTATCTCTAGCAATGAGTTTTTATATTGTTACACTTCCTTATTGGGTCTGCTTCAGAAACTGTAGAGTTGAAAAAGTTACTTAAAAGATTTTGGGCACGCCCCTTGTCTAATGATTTTCTTAGGAAAATTTCATATGACCTATGGCATAGGAGAGGAGCAAAGAACTTAAAAAATAACCAAACATACAAAATAAATCGCAAAGTATTTTATTGTAATAATGAGCGGTAATTTCCTAAACTGACTAGAGGCCTATTTATAGGCAACCTAAACAAAGAAATCCTAATGAAACTCAAATGTGAATGTGAAAGTCCTAATCTTCCCAAGATTCTACGATGAGACAACATAACCTTAGATTCTAATGCCTTTATTGATTATCCATAAATTACTGATAATTAATCCCTATTATCACAATTGTCCAATTACAAATCCCTAAATCCCAAATGATAATTGCATTGTTGAATAATAAAATGAATAATACTTTTTTCTCTTCATAATGCGTTAACTTGGCCTTTAGAACCACAAATTCTTTTGATTTTCCAATACTTGTGGTTGAAGACCAAGGGTCCGTTTGGGAATGTTGTGGCTTTTAAAACCTTCTATCCTGTGGGTGCTGTGAAGAAGTTGTAAAATGATAATAATAGACATTGTGCTTTATATGTGTGAAATCAGAGAAGAATAAGAGAAAAACAAAATAGAAAGAAATGTAGTCTATGAATTAAACCTACATCAGTCTCTGATATATATAAGAAAAAATATAGACAAGACATAAATTACACTATAATTACAATTCCCTAAATCAAGTAATATCACAATCCGCTATAATAGGAAACTCTAAAAATAAGAAACATAATTATTACTATAATCCCTTACATCAAGGGATATTACTACACTCTCTAATCACACATAATCTATTTACATTAATTCTAACACTTCTCTTCAAGTTGGAGCATATAGGTTATATGTGCCAAGCTTGTTATAAATATAATTTATTCATAAACTTCTTAGAGACTTGGTAAAAATATCAGCTAATTGATAATTAGAATTAACAAAACTTGTAGAAAGAATCCCTGATAAGATCTTCTCTCTAATGAAGTGGTAATCAACTTCTATATGTTTGGTTTGTTCATGAAATACGAGATTAGAATCAATGTGTAGAGCAGTTTGATTGTTACAAATGAGTGTCATTTTGTCAAGTTCTTCAAACTGCAATTTTTGAAATAGTTGTCTAATCCATACTAGCTCACATGTAGCTAGAGTCATAGCTCGATATGCAGTTTCTGCACTAGATCTAACCACTACTTCTTGTTTCTTACTTTTTCAAGAAATTAGGTTTTCTTCAATAAACACACAATAGTCTATAGTGGATCGTCGATCTGAAGGAGATCCCGCTCAATTTGCATCTGCATATCCAGTTATTCGAGCATGTTGATGATTTTCATACAATAGTTCTTTTTCAGGAGCACCCTTGATTATATCTTAGAATGCGTATCACCACATCCCAGTGACTCGTGCAAGGAGATTGTAGGAATTGACTTACAACACTTAATGCAAAAGAGATATCTAGCCGAGTGATCATGAGATAGTTTAGTTTTTTCACAAGTCTCCTGTATTTACCAAGATCAGATAAAGGCTCTCTTTGTTTAAGTAGAAGTTTAGCATTTAGATCCATTAGACTTTCAATTGGTTTACAGTCCAACATGCTTGTTTCTTTAATAAGATCTAAGACTTTTTCTTTGAGAAATTATAATACCAGTATTAGATTGTGCTACCTCAATCCTTAGGAAATATTTCAACTTCTCTAGGTCTTTAGTTTGAAAATTCTTGAGAAGATATTGTTTGAGCTGCGAAATCCTTTCTTGATCATTTTCTGTGATAACGATGTCATCCACATAGACTATCAGATAAATGCATCGGCCAGAGGGCCGGTGTACATGAAATACTGAGTGATCTGCCTCACTACGGGTTATCTCAAATTGTTGGACAACGCTACTAAACCGGCTAAACCAAGTTTGGAGAGATAGCTTCAAACTATATATAGACCGTCGCAGTTTACATACTAATTCAGACTCCCCCTGAACAACAAAACCAAGTAGTTGTTCCATATACACCTCCTCTTCAAGATCACCATGAAGGAAGGCATTCTTAATATTCAATTGATAAAGAGGCCAATGTTGCATTGCGGCAATAGAAAGCATAAGCCGATTGGAAGCCATTTTGGCAACCGGAGAGAAAGTATCACTGTAATTCAACCCAAAAATTTGTGTATAGCCTTTGGCAACCAGACGAGCCTTAAGGCGATTAATAGTACCATTAGGCCCAACTTTAATAGTATAAACCTATTGAAAGTTAGTTCTCAAATGCCACAAGACTGCAATGCAATCATTTCATCAATCATTGCTTGTTGCCACCCAGGGTGAGAAAGAGTTTCTTGTGTTGTTTGAGGAATAGAAATAGAAGACAAAGATGACACAAAGGCATAATAGGGAGAGGATAATCGATGATAACTCACAAAATTATAGGGGTGTACAAAAACCGAATCGGACCGATAAAACCGAATCAAACCGATTAAAAACCGAATCAAACCAATTAAAATCGGTTTAGTTCGGTTTTTTTTTTAAAATTGACCGATTCGGTTCGGTTTTCGGTTGGGACTGAGTCCCAATCGAACCAAACCGAACTGGACCGAATTATTTTAAATATATTAATTTTATATAATTAAATTTAATTTTTATTATATTTTAAAAATATTTTACATATTTTTTTTTTTAAACTTAGTCATCTCTATTTGGGCCCAAACAAAAATTTGAAATTGATACAAAAATTAAAAAAATGGGCCCAAAAAAATTCAAATAGGCTAAAAAAAATCAAAAAATTTTGGCAAAAAAAAAAAAAAACTGAACCAAACCAAACCGACTAGGTCCACTTTTTGCCATATTTTTGTAGTTTGGTTCGGTTTGGTTGAGCCCCAAAACTGAACCGAACCGCACCTATGTTCAGCCCTACAAAATTATATATAGAATGAGAATTACGAGAAAAGCGAATACCTTTCTAAATAGCAATAAGAAAACCATCAGTAGTAAACAGGTTTGAAGCAGGTTCTAAAGTTGGAGTTGAGGGTGAATCAGTAGAAACATCCATAGGGTCTGGAAAAATGGAGGTAGGCACACGGCGACGATAAACTTGAAGGGGTGGAACAGTCTGTGAAGGCGAGGCTGAAGTGTCTGGCAAAGAAACAATAGAAGAATCGAGATAGAGAAGAGGAAGAGTATCAGTAACAGTAGATTGATCAATAGAATGAGATGGTGAGTAATAAGGAGACTACTCGAAAAAGGTAACATCTGTAGATACAAAGAACTGACGAATTAAGGGAAAATAACACCTGTACCCTTTTTTGTAATCTAGAATAGCCCAAGAAGATGCATTTAAAAGCCTTAATGGCAAGTTTATCACGACTTGTGATATGATTATGAATAAAACAAACACAACCAAACATATGAAAAGAGAGATGATACAATGGTTAACTTGAGAATATGAGATAATGAAGGACCTGACGTTTAAGCACAAAGGAAGGCATATGGTTGATTAGCAGGCAGTAAGAACCGCATCACTCCAAAAGGAGAGAAGAACATGGTGATGAAGCAATATATGCGAGCTGTCTCGATTAAATGACGTTTTTTTGCATTCAGTTTCACTATTTTGTTGTGGTGTGTAAGCACAAAAAGATTGATTAAACATACTCTGTGTAGTCGTAAAATTTTGAAAAGAGGTAGGAAAATATTCACGTGCATTATTACTTTGCAAAATTTTAATAGATGTATTAAATTGAGTACGAATTTCAGTGCAAAAATTTAAAAAAATAAAAAACATTTCAGATTGATCCTTCATTAAAAATAACCTAGTACATCGAGAATAATCATCAATAAAAGACAAAATATTTAAAATCCAAAATAGAAGGATGGCGACTGGGTCCCCAAACATCAATATAAATTAAGAAAAATGGGGACTCAGTTTTATTTTGACTCTGCTTAAGAAAAGAGATATGGGTATGTTTATCCAATTGACATGATTTACACTCTAAAGACTCTAAACAGGAAAGACTAGGCACCGTCTATTGCAATTTATGAAAGCTGGGGTGTTCCAAACAGTTATGAAGCATAGATGGAGAGGGAGAAGTGGTGCAGACTACTGGAGATGTAGGCATAGAGAGATAATATAGCCCGTGTGATTCACACTCGGTTCCAATCATTTGACCAATACTCCGATCTAAATAAGCTCAGAAAAATCAAAAAAAGTTAGAGAGCAATTCAGAGTTTGAATAAACTTACTAACAGAGATAAGATTGAAAGAGCAGTTAAGAATATAAAGAACAGACTCAAGAGACAGAGAGGGAAGTGATCGTGTTTGACTAATACATTCGGTAACAGTTTTAGAACCATATGCAAAAATAACAACAGGAAAAGAAGAATATGAAATATCTAATTTAGAGAAAAGATTAGGGTTACCAGATTTATGATCGGAAGCACCTAAGTCTAAGATCCAAGCCCCTGAGGAAGAAGACTGTGTCAGACAAGCAATAGGATTACCAGTATGAGCAACGAAAGCAACACTACCAGCATTTTTAGTATCTTGATATTGCAAAAAATTTTAATAATCAGTCCCTGACATTGAAACGACTTTAGATGGTAGAACAGTATCAAGATTGTCTGTCTGAATAATATAAGCAACTTTTTGAGGACGACCATGTAGAGAATAACATCTATAACGAGTATGACCAATTTTATGACAATAAGTGCATTGAGGGCGTTGCCTTTGATTACGTTCGCCACCCTAACCAACATTATGTGTTATGCTAGGATTGATAATATGGGAAGCAAGAGCGGAGGGTTTTGAAAGTATACTCCTTGTCTTGGGAGGAGCTAGCCCTAAGACACGCAGTAAGTGAGCAAATACGTTGTCTAAAGATGGAATGTCAGGACTAGAGAGGATTTGCTTGCGAACTGGTTCAAACTTGGGTTATAATCTGGCAAAAGTAAGAACTATAAAAAATTTATCCTGTTGTTTCTCTTATTCACTAAGATCAGCTATAATAGGCAATAACTCATTAAATTCTTTCTTGACATATTGAACCATGCTCAGATAAGTGTTCATATCTTTGTCAAGTTGTTTCAAACTCATCATCTTTTTTACAATTGAATGATAACGCTGAATGTCATTGGTGTAGAGAGACTTAACTTTTTTTCAAAAGGCATGACATGTTTTATAAGCATAAAAAAGAGGTAAAAGCTTAGAATTTTCAGATTGTCATAACAAATCACATAACTAGCAGTCTAATTTTTTCTAGGCAGGCCTATCAACTTCAGAAATATCATTCAATTCTTTTATTAAATGGTCTTCATGACCTTGTCCAAGAAACTAAAGTTCAACAAATGTAGCCTATGAAAAATAATTAGAGTCAGTTAATTTTTCTGTAGTAATAATAGGAGACCTAGATATAGCAGGGGAGAAATACTCGAATTTTGGGTGGTGCAGACCATGGAAGAAGCAACCATCATATCTAGACAAAAATTGTAGCCAAAAAACACAGACCAGGCAGAAAGAAAAAACCACAAACAAAAACAAGAAGTGGAAACAACACCAGGCACCACGAAGAGAACCAAAGAAGTGAAAATAGCACTTGGGTAAGTATTGGAGATGAATATTGCTGCTGTCTGAGCAACCTAAGCCAAAACACGGAAGTTGGGATGGATACGTGGTCTTGTCTGGGCAGCACGAGCCAAGAAACTTCAAATGGAAGATGAGTATCGGTGCTGTCTAAGTGGACTAGACACTAATGGTGTCGTCGACGGTGGCCGAAGAAGCTCCGGCAATGGTAGTTGGCTGGTTGTTGGGTTTTGTTCAGAACCTAACTTTGGTGCAAGCAGAAACACTCTTTGTATAGGTTGGACCTCTAGCGCGACGTTTTGCTACATAATTTCTTTTTTAAGGAAGCTGAATAGAGGCACAGCTCAAAGACTACTAACCTTTTTGTTTTTTCTCAGGGCTTTGATATCATGTGAAATCAGAGAAGAATAGGAGAAAAACAAAATAGAAAGACTATAGTCTATGAATTAGACTTACATCAATCTCTAATATATATAGGGAAAAATATAGACAAGACATTAATTACACCATAACTACAATCTCCTAAATCAAGAAATATCACAATCTGCTAAAACAGGAAACATAAGGATTACTCTAATCTCTTATACCAAGGGATATTATTGATACTATCTAATAACACAATTTATTTACATTAATGCTAACAATATGCTTGAAAGAACTTTATTTTACTTGACCAAAAACCAAAGAGAACCTTATTATTCATGAGTAACAATTATTTGATATGTAAAAGAATCATACATACGTAGATTAGAAGAATATATTTTCAAGGTAGGAGTGGAAAAGATACGTCAGAATTGTGTGCTAGGTAGGGTTTTTGTGCCTAGTGCTTATGAAAATATGGCTTCAATTTGTGTTTTGGTAAGAAACTACAACAATAACTAAGTTATTTTTTTTTTGAATAAAAGGGGTCGACTATATGGATTAAACGACGTCAAAATATTCTATTGTAAATCAAGTCTATAGAGAAATCATTAATAGTTAAATCCTTCATTATGGTTTCACTTATTGATTTTTTTGGTCTCCTTCTACCTTAAACTATTTAGTTATTCTCTATTTGATTTATTCTTCTTACAGTAGCTTTAGTACCATACAAAATCACATGTCTTATAACTGTGTGGTAAAATTTTTCCTTAAATTTGAGCGACATTTTTCTATCACAAATGACACTCAATCTTTTTTCATTTCATCCTCCCAGCTTGAATTATATGGGTTACATCTCTCTATTTTCCCATCATTTTGTACGATGGACCCAATGTATTTAAAACTTGTGATTTGTTTTGTAGAATGATCTTAAAATTTCACCTCTAAACTAGAATTAGTGCGCCTCTTGCTAAACTTACATTTTATATATGCTATCCTATTTCTACTTATATGAAAGTCATGTGCTCTCAAAACTTATCTCTGTGACTATAACTTCACATTTATTTTCTTTTTCAATTATCCAATTAGGACTATATCATTTATAAAAATATGCATCGTGGCCTCGCCTCTTTTATATATTCAGTAAACATGTCCAAGATCAAGCTAAAAAGATAGACTCAAAGATGAACCTTAGTGCATTCTTATAGTTATGAAAAAATATTTTGTGACTTTATTTCGTATTCTCACATGAGTCGTGATCCTATTATATGCATATTTGATTGTTCGAATATAAGCAATACAAATTTCTTTCTTCTACAAAGCCTTCGATAATATCTTTTTTAGCTACCCTATCATACGTATTTTCCAAATGGATAAAAAATCATATGTAAATCTTTTTGATTGCTTTGATATCTCTTCATCAATTTTCATAGCAAATATATTGTTTTATAGTTGACCTTCCTGGTATTTATTCTGTTACTTGAATCTCTTGTCTTAATCTTTATTTAATGATCTTCTATAACTTTATAGTATGACTCATGAGTTTAATTTTTTTTATAGTTTGCATAATTTTGTATGTCTTTCTTATTTTTATAGACATAGATTAAAGTGCTTCTCCTTTATTTATCTAACATTTTTTTTAGATCTCATTATCTCATTAAACAATTTTGCGAGCCAACTTATGCTTTTTTTTCCTAGACTCTTCCACACCTAAATAGGTATATTATTAGATTCTACTGTTTTGCCATTATCCATTCTTCTCAAAGTTTCTTATATTTCAAACTCCTGAATTATACTATAAAAGGTATAACTTCGATTCTCCTTTGTAATGTTTAGCCTATCCGAGTGACAAAAAAACTCATGTTTTTCATTTAAAAGTCCTTGAAAGTAATATCTTGTTCCCTTACCAAGACATTATCCTCTTCATCGTTAATATATTTCACATGGTCCAAATCTCTTGTGTTTCTTTCCCTATCCTTAACAAGCCTGAATATTTTACCCTATCTTGCATTATAATACTCCATTTTAACATTAATCCTATCTTGCATATTTGTGTCCCACCAATAAAATTCTTTATCGTTTAGTCTAAAGTCTCTTAATTCTCTAAGTGTCTCTTTTACTATTTTTTTTAATCCTTTTAGCCATCTCATCTCACATATTGTCAGCACTTTCTTGTGCTTCCTAAATTCCTTCTTCCGACACCCTTTTCTAAAAGTTTTTTTTATTGTTCATCCTTGAAATACCATTACCTGATTCTTGAAACTCTTTCTTGACTATATCTTTTTACTCTTCTCTTAACTCGTATATAGATAATCGGGACCTTATTTTAGGTAGTCAAGCTCTCTACGTGACCATTAAGATCCCCTCTTAAGAAATTTTTTTTTCTCAAAGGTATTCCCTAAACTGAACCTTTTAGATTCTTTCAAGTGGGGTTCTTCTAATCCTATTTGTAGTGCATACACTGATAACATTAAAAGTGTCTCCATTCATTATAAACTTTAGGGCTATGATCCTATCTCTAAATTTTTTTACATCCACCACATTGTTCCTCCAATCTTTGTCTATTATTATGCCTACTCCATTCTTACTGTGCTAGTGTACCAATGAACCTATAAGAAAATATGTTAGTGATAGTATAAAAAACCTAATAACAACATAATAAGGATATATTTTGGAATTTACTTAAAAGGTTGGTTTAGTCATTTAAATTTATAACAGCCACATCTGCTTTGGAAAACATCCATAGGGTGCTTCTCAAAAGCAGCCAAGACTTTCAAAAAGCATCGGAAGAGAACTATCACAAAAGTCTAACCTGACAATTTTATGGCTTTTGCTGTCAAAAAGTATCAGAAACAAAAGCTACAACATTCCCAAATGGGCCCTAGTCAAGCATAATGTGTAAAGTTGTAGAAGTTGCTTCTGGTTATGTTTGGAAGTTGGGAGAAGTGAAGGAAAGAGAAGTAATTGAAAGAAAATGAGGGGGGAGAGAAAGAAGGGGAGTTGGTTAACTGATGATTTACCTTCCCGGTGTTTGGATGTTTAAAATTAACAAAAGATTCCATGAATTATAATAAATTTTTGCAAATTTATATTTTATTAAAATGATTAATTATAATAATTCGGTTAATTGATATTGCAATTTTAACAGATAATGATTAATAATAATTGGTTTTTCTTCCAAAATTCCGCAAATGGGCGGAACTTAAAATCACAAGGGAGTAAGGGGTTAGGAAGATTTTGAAAGGTTATTTAAGAATCTTTCATTGTCCTTCCCAAACCGGGGGAAGTTTTCATTCTTTCCTCTATTATTCCCCATCCAAGCATACCCTCTGTTTTCTTTACTACCTGGTATTAAGGTGTCGATATGGAACTGTAGACTTCCCATCCAGACAATTGACTTAATACTAGGTAAACTTTATCTTGTAGTTACATATTAAGATATTTCCAACTATTATATATCTTAAAAATGAGATAAAAATTAAGTTGAAGTATTCTGTAGAGCTTCTAATAGAGAGGATGAAAAGCGGTAAGCTCTAGAAACTAAAGGTTTTCTTAATTAGTCGTGAATCACGTGATAAACCAAGAGAAAATAAGACTAATTATCATATTTGCTGAGCGTTCAGCATCCTTGCCAATGAGCTCTGGTAGTTTTTATTTTAGATCTCAATCTGGCAGGAAAAAAGGGGTGAGGCTTAAGGAAAGGGAGGGGATAATCACCTCTCATTCCCGCCCTTACTAGAACATAAATAATTTGTAAATTATTTAATGTTCTCCTCTACAATGCAGCCGCCCCAGAAGATGGTACCAGCTAACACGGCCAAAGAACTTGCTGGCGCAACTGCGTGATGCCACCTTTTAAGAATGGCTTTGTTGTAACCATTATGTCTGTGCATGCATGTGAAAATTTTGATGAGACTTGGCCAATTATTCTCGGATAAATGTCACTATGTCTGGTCACATATTTTATAATTTATTTAATTTCGGGTTTGATTGTATCCCAAATAATTTCTATAAAAAGTGTGACGGAGTGGGACTACCTGCTTGCAGTCTTTCCAAATTTATGGTTGTGCAGTCCCAACATAAATATTCATGATTTAACTCAAGTTAGAGAAAAATTCACGATTCCGTCCCTTAAGAGGTTTACTTTTGTGTACATTAAAATATTTTAAATCACCAATAAATAAGTTTTTCTTTTGTAATATTCCTAAATGCACCAAATATTATAGTGCACTGTTTCGGTGACGATTTGTCGAGTTTGTATAAAAAAAAATACAACTCGACTAAAAAGTACGTCAAGTAAGGGAAATGTCACTAGCTGTCGGCTGTATTTTTAAGTTACCCAAAAAATGTCAGTTTCTGTCGAATTTTCATCTATTCGGTCAATTTATTCAGGTCACTCAACTTGAAAAAAAAGAAGAGAAATTCTTTGCTATCATAAAACGGGAATTTTTGTCTCTGGTAAAAGCAGATTCGCAAAAAACAAAGCTAAGCCACAATGGCAAGACAAGAAGCAAAGAAGTGTTACGAAGCAAAATTAATGGTCTCTGATAATAGAAGCTGAAAAGATGGTAGAAGGCGTAGAAGAAGAATTTTTTTGAATAATTCTTTCTTAGAAGATTGGAGCATGGAGCCTTCTCAAAGAGGAGAAAGCAGGTTACAAATGGACTTAGGTTAAAGAGAAGATTTACCTTTCTAAAGAGCAAAAAAAGGAGGTTGCCGTGGGAGGGTTGAGAATGGAGGCCTGGAATCTTCTCAAAGCTTGCAACACTATGGTTAAAGAAAAGGTTTACCTTCTCAAAGAGAAGGGAAAATGGTGGAAGTTAGAAGTAAGTTGATATATTAATTTTTTTAATAAAATTTTATTATTTTGAATTATTTTGATAAAAAAATATTAAATTAATTTAAAAATAAAAAAAATTGATAATTTAAAAATAGATGAAAATAATATTATATCACATCCAACATTAAATTATTTTTTTTTCACAAGTCACAATATCTTTATTAATTTTTTATTCTTTCTCTTTATTCTCATGACATTATTTTTTTCATTATCTTCATTTTAAAAAGAACACTACAAAAATAATGAAAAGAGAGAGAAAGATACTTAAAGATAGAAACAGAATCATGATCGACAGAGAAAGATTTAAATATAGATGTTACGAAAAAGTTAAAAAAAAAATTGAGAGATAGATGTAAGAGAGAGATTGTTGTTAAATGCTGTTAGGATTTGAATCGGAATCTCTACTCTAATAGTATGTTTATTTACTATTTAATTATAGACATTAATTCGAATTAATTTAATATAATTTTATATATCTATATCATTAATATTATGTTTTGAAATATTTTTGTTTATAGAATCACCGAAACGATACTTCGAAACAAAATTTAATACCTTAAACACGACTCTTATCTCTCTTTTTTAAAATATAAACTTTAGTCCATTTAACTTAATTTTGTTAAAAATATTTTAAAAAAGATACCTTAATTTTTTAACATTTTATTTTCTTTTTTTGAAATCTCCACAGTGCCCTCACAGCCAAACCCATTTGCCTTTTCTATTGTCTTTTTCATTGAAAGGATCTTGACTAGTTTGTAAACCATAGTTAACTATTAACCCACTCTTCATTTCTTTTACTTTTTAATTACTAACACACTCTTTTTGATGTGATCTCTGTGATAGTGCAATATAAAGTAACAGCTTAAAAAAGAATCTAAAATGTATGTATAAAAATAAAAACGAGGGAAGATATAAAATCTATAACCATTTTATGAACCATATATGGTAGTATATAAGAAACACTAATAATTACATAGATATAAGACATAACAAGATATGGATATTGTGATAAGATAAAATATATAATATTTAAATGCAATTTAATTGTCAAGTCAAATTTGATATAAGTGTCAAAAATGCACATATCGCATGATACAACTTTGCATTTAAAAGTTCTTCATTGATTGAGTTAAGCTAAAAAAATATGTTAAAAAAATTATTTTAATTGAATGAATGAATTAAAAAATGAAATTAGATTAATGATAAGAGTTATTAAAAATTGATCACGATTACAATAACTAAGTAAAAACAAAAAAAATAAGAAATATTATACACATAGAGACTTAATGAGGAAGTGGGTATAACTATAATAAAAGAGTAAAATTAATACTCTCTAATTCACTATATATTGATGTTATAACACAACCTCGCTTCTCTTTTTAAAAATATGAACTTTAGTCTATTTAACTTAACTTTGTTAAAAATATTTCAAAAAAGATACTTTAATTTTTTTAATTATTAAAAAAATTTATTTTTATTTTTTGAATTCTCCACGATGCCCTCACAGCCAAACCCTTTGTCTTTTTCATTGAAAGGACCTTGACTAATTTGTAAACCATAGTTAACTATTAATCTACTCTTTATTTTCTTTACTCTTTAATTACTAACACGCTCTTTTTAATATGATCTTTATGATTGTGAAATATAGTGACAACTTAAAAAAACTTAAAATGTATGTACTTTGAAATATAGAGTCTAAGATGTATGTATAAAAATAAAAATGAGAGAAGATATAAAGAGTCTATAACTATTTTATGAACCATATTTAACGATATCTAAGAAGCACAAATACTTACATAGATATATGACACAACACAATGTAAATATTACAATAAGATAAAATATATAATATTTAAATATAATTTAATTGTCGTGTCAAATTTAATACAAAAATTAAATACGCACATATCACGATACAACTTCACACTTAAAAGTTTTTCATAGATTGAGTTAAGCCAAAAAAAAAAGTGTTAAAATTTTTATTTTAATTGATTGAATGAATTAAAAAATAAAATTACATTAATGATAAGACTTATTAAAAATTAATCACGATTACAATAACTAATTTAAAACAAAAAAATAATAAATATTATACACATATTAGAGTTAACGAGTGGTAGTGGGTATGACTTTAATAAATTAGTAAAATATCCTTTCATCCACTGTATATTGATTTTATAACACGACAAACTATAAACTTTAGTCCATGGAACTTAATTTTGTTAAAAATATTTGAAAAATGATACTTTAATTTTTTAATTAATAAACAATTTATTTTTCTTTTTTGAAATCTCCACAATGCCCTCACAACCAAACCCATTTGGCTTTTCCTTTGTCTTTTTCATTGAAAAGACCTTGACTCATGGGACTAGGAATGCTCTTCCAACATCGCAGGATCTGAAGCATTCTGACTTGGTGGTAACTCTCTTTTTTCGTCAATTGTGGTTTGATGGTGGCTCTCTCTTGTCGTAAAAGAGGCTAAGTTAGGTAGGCTATTTTTTGGTAAGATTAATTTATGTGTATTCGAGGTATTTTTTATACCATGAAATTGGGTTCTTTGACACCATCCACTTTATGTATAATCATGTTTTCGTAAGTTGCTGAGGGCTCTGACATCGTCGAAATATCTAACCAATTTATTTCTACTTTCTGCACACTGAAGCTTTTAAGCCCTTTGGAGCGTGAGGCAGTTACGTGGATCTAAAATCTTGTTCTATATGTGAGCAATCGAAAATCTTGTCTTTTTCTTCTTATTTCGTAAAATAAGCAATAATGTGCTAACTTCTTTCCTTTGTTTGGATTGAGCCCAATGAAACATTATTGATTATAATTTGCTGATTTGACGAAACATTAATATATTGGGCTTGATTTGAATGAAACAGTATACTATATTACTTCTTATATATAAGATACTTTATTGCCATTATATATATATATATATATATATATGTGTGTGTGTGTGTGTGTGTGTGTGTGTGTGTGTGTGTGTGTATTAGCAGAATAAAATGTACCTACTATTTTTGGCAGAGAGAACCTCCAAGAACAATCTGTATGCCAATTATACTTCATATTGTTATACTAGAATCTTGACCTGCACATGTTACAATTACAACATTTTTATTAACAACCTATTGAACATGGTTCATCGAGTCATATAATATGCTTGTGCATTACACAGCATAATCCAAAGATATGTTTATATAATTTCAGTGTCAACTTTCTTTGTATCTTAAACACTTATATGTAAGTAGAAGATTAGGGCAGATAATGGACATGCCTCTACTCCGATATTGCATCCTCAATAAGTGAAAATGTATTTTTGGACTGAAAGCAAAGTCATGTAACTGTTAGTTGTTTGTTGTTCAAAAAACAAAATGAGACCGGCTAGTTCTTTCCAGGAATGCAACGTGGGACGTATGAGAAAGTACAATTAGATAGTTCATTTTAAATTGTTATCAAAAGTGTTCATGTGTATACTGTTTTTGTCAAATAATAAAACTTTTAAGAGTTTAGAGCATATATTTCACAAAATGATTTATGGAATATATAAAGTTAAAATAAATTTGAATTCAAATTTGATAGAAAATAAAACGTTATAAATATAAATTAAACTCAAAATTTATAGAAAACAAAATTAACAAATTAATTAAAATTTTAATTATTTAAAACTCTAGTGAAAATAAATAAAAAATAATTAAGAAGAAATTTAATGAATTGAAACTCTAAAGAATTTTGATTTTCACTTTAAATCATTTATTTCTTTAATTTATAAATTATAATTTTAGTTGAAAGTGGAGAAATTCAATTTTTTTCACTAACATTATCAATAGGTTAATATACATTAAAACAATTACAAATTATGTAAATATATATTCATCTTACATACAAATTATGATAATATATACAATAAACTAAAAATATAAATTTTATTTCGATATTATTATG
Organism: Gleditsia sinensis; assembly: GCA_037074535.1. NCBI lineage: Eukaryota > Viridiplantae > Streptophyta > Magnoliopsida > Fabales > Fabaceae > Gleditsia > Gleditsia sinensis. The sequence goes on from CM073474.1 coordinate 178,620, forward strand.
GTTAATATATAATATAATTAGTGATTAATTAATTAAAAGTAGTTAAATCAATATAAAAAACTCAACTAAAAAAATTAATTCATAAATAAAATAAAATAAATAATTCAAATATTTATAATTAAATTACATCATAACCCTTAGAAAATAGACTTAATTCATATTAAAAATAAAATACTTTGAAAATAAATTAAACATAATTAAAATTTAAAGTAAATAAAAATAAAAATCAAACTCTCGGTATGCTTTTTCACGTTTAGCTTCCTCCCTTTGCTTCTACAGCTTCCTTCTCCTTCCCCTTCACGTTTTTCTCCCTCTTATTTTATTTTATTTTTCTCTCTGTCTTCTCCCTTCTTCCTTTGCTTTCAGAACACTTCGTCTCTGCTCTCCTCTTCCTCTTGCGGATTGTTGTATTTACAGAGCCCAAAGAATTCTTCCGCGTGTTCAAGTTTTCTACATTTTCGGCCACCGAATTCAGCTACCTGTCTGATGCAAATTTTTCAAAAATTTCTGCCACCGAATGTTGATTTATTTCTTCTCTTGTTCTTAATTTTTCGGCACCTACTTTTGTTCACGTTTCTCCTACTAGTCTGCATGTTCTCTATTCTGCATTTTTTTTTAAATTTTAATTTTAATTTTTGCATCTTTTCTTTCCCCGTTTTCTCTCTTTCCTTTTTTTTTTTTAATAAAAAAACATAAAAGCTTATGAAGGCAAATTTCAAAAGAGCGGAACCTTTGCCTTGAAAATTTTGGAAAGCATCAAAATGTTGTGTTTGTCAAATGCATGCTGGTGAGTTATGTTCTATGGGTCAATTGTTTCATGCCAAGAGTAATTGATGAACTTTATTTGTTGTCGATTAGGTACATGTTTGAATGCATAATGTCTAGTTACCTATGAATCCCTTGTTTGCTTATGCATTTATATAACAAGATATGAATGAATTTGTGTGATCTCTAATAAATAAAACTTAGAGCATGAAATTTCAATTTCAAGGTTTATATTCAAATTGAAGTCTATAAATGGTTTATATTGTTTTCATCTATTTGCAGTTAAGTCATGACTTTCATGAAATATATACTGTTAAGCCACTACCTAATTATCCAAACCCACTGTCCACTCACCCGACCCCTTTCATTGATAGTTGTGATAAAAGTGAACCACCTAATGAGTTGTTAGAATTATTGAGTTTCCTCTTTTCAGGATATGTCAAATCAAATTTGTAATTAAGGAAATAGACTTGCTTTGCTTTCCATTTGTTAACAGTTTTAGTTTCTTAATTTCTAATTTCCTATTTCCTAGTTTTCCTTATTGTTGTAGAAATATTTCCTTTTATCAAAATAATTTTTCTTCTATAAATTGTACTTTTCTTTTACAGAATGAATAACAAATAATAGAATTTCTTCTTCTTAAAAAGTTACATGGTCTAAGAACCTTTGTCCCTTCGCCCTTCAACTAGGATGTCATACAAGGAAGCAATGACTAGCCACTTAAAATCACATTGCTACTTCATTTGACACCTCTACTATTAATTTATGCTACCACGATGCCAATGAGCTTTTCTCCTTCTAGTTCGATCGTATTCACTATGTAATATTTTAAATTTTTTTATTTTTAAATAATATTTTATTATAAATAAGTATGATTTATTTTTATTTTTTTTTAAAATGACTGTGCATATTTTGCTGGAAGTAAATATATTTTTGTTTAAAATAATTATTGTTTTACTTAAAATAATTATATTGACCTCTAATAAATTTTTGTTGTATTTTTAAAAATATTTTTTCTTTTATTATGTATAAAGATATCTATTTTGTAATTTGTTTTAATAAAAATTTTATAAAAAAAAATCATGATATAAGAGTTCAACTAAAATTTTATGAAAATATAAATTTTTAAAATTTTTTTAGATGTTTTAGGATGAAAAACAATATTTATATGAATATATATGAAATAAAATGAAAATAAATCTAAATATTTAATAATTAAATAAAAAAAATAAAAGGAAAAAAAGAAAACCGGGAGGGAGAGACGGAAACCAAGAGGAGTTGTAGAATTATGAAGAGTATGAATAGTGTGAATAGTAATATTTATTTTCTTCTCTAGATCTGGAGTACCTATTGGCTTCCGATCTCAAAATTGAGGGTACCACTGAGTTCAGGACGAAAAAAATTACGATTTTGACCGAATTTTTTTTCAAATCAGCTGTTGAATTGCCTCAGATCGGAAGTAGAAAATCTTAGAAAAATGTAAGTTCTAAAACTCTTACTTAAAAATCTCAAATTGAAAATTTGACACCGTAAATAGATTCAGGAGTTAGATAAACCTTAGGATATGAAAATTTTCAACTATCTGACAACTTTTTGTTATTGGTGAATAGTGTTTTTCGACCATGAATAGTGATCAAGTTTCCGGAGTCATTTTCTTGATTTTTGGACCCTCCAGACACGTTTTGAAGTCTGTTTAGTCAAATGTAGATTAGAAAAGTGCATTTTGGGGCTGTCCAATCTGGAGCCCTTACCTTGTGAGTAGATGATTCTTCCTATGACTTGCCATATACTCTTCTGGATCTTTAAGTATGTATATGATTATGTTTATGAGATATTTACACTTTTATATGTTAGTGAGATGTATTAAAATTATCTGAATTGCCTACAATTTGAAACACAGTTTAAGAAGAGTATATTTTTGAAACTGAATTTCTGAACTCATGGTGTATTTGATTTCACATATATTTCTCATTAAATGATAAAGTGAATATTTATGCATGTGGCATTATTTATAAACCTATATGATTGCCTCAAGAAAGGGCATGTACATGTGATAAACCCTGAATGAAGAATTTATGACAGATGAATCTGTACTGAGACTGAAAGTCTACATTATATTGAGAATTTTATACTGAATTATATGGCATATGTACATATGGTATTTTTTGTGGAGAAATTCTATTGGAAACACTGTTTGCTAACAGCAGGTGATGTTAATCCTAGTGCACCTTGATAATCCAACTAGCAGGGGGTGGTGCTAACGTCGTGTGTCGGCCAATACATGGGATATGATATGTGAAAGAGAGCGGGATGCCTCCTATATGGGTGAGATGCCAACTATATGAGATGTGATTTGCCTTCTCTTGCTGTGTGCTTGGGAAATAGCTATATTAGAGTCCCTTCACGTGTCCTCTTGAATAGTGGTAGGGCAAACCTCAGCGGGATGTTGAGTTTAGGCAAATCCTACAACAACAAAGTACGGAAGGGCCTGAACTCTTATATAGTGGTTCTGATATGAGATCCTCCTAATGTTTTCATGTGAAAGGTTTTGATGCATTACAATATTTGAATAATGATCATCTGTATTGCATATGATTTTGAATATCTGAATGTGATATGAACTGAGAATATTTGAAATGTGGGTCCCATATGAATGTACTTCTGAATTGTATTTTCTGTGACAAATTTTAAAATATGAGTACATCTATATGTTGACCTAAGAGGTCATAGGAGGTATTATCTGTTCATTGAATTGTCAAACTCACTACACATTATTTATATGTTTTTTAGATAAGGATATAGAGTTTGGTCATTTCCCTTCAGATAATTGACCAACTAGACGACATGATCTCTAGGTGAGCCTACTTTGTTTCCATGGCTCATAGATTTTGATTTATATTGTATTTGTACTTTAAAATATGCTCTGAACGCCATAAGTAGGATCCCTGCTTCTGCTACTCTTTGATGTTTATAGATTTGATATATATATATATATATATATATATATATATAAATATATATCTATAAAAGAGTGTATTATACATATTATAGAAAAAATATATGATCGTAACGTGCTCTAAAATTAAGGGCGTGACACACTACTTCTAATTTCTACTCGTAAGTGTTGTCTTTGTTTGTCAAGATGACAAAACTCAATGGGCATAATTACTTGGAGTGGGCTCAATCAATTAAATTGGTAATTGTTAGGAGAGACAAAATGGGGCATTTAATGAGGGAAATCCAAAAATCAGCCTCTAGTGATCTAAACTCAAGAAAGTAGAAATTTGAAAATTCCATGATTATTGTGTAGCTCATCCATACTATAGAACCTACAATTGATAAACCTCACTTATTCCTTTCCACTGCTAGATATGCTTAGGAGGCTATCCGATATCTTTATTTGGACCTAAAAAATTCTTCATAGAAATATTAACTTAAAACCTATTTATGGAAGTGTAAGTAAACTGATTGTGATGTTACCTTTTGTCGTAATGAATTAGTCATTTTATAGAAAAAAACTTTATCTGTGCTATGATAATGATTGGAAAAATCACAATGACTATGCCTGCCAAAAGAAAAGGGAAGAAAAACATTATGTATACATTTTTTTGGCAAGTTTTAATAGGAGTTTGGATGAGGTTATAGGCCATATTTTGGGCAAGAAATTGTTGCCTCCAATTCGGTAGGTGTTTTTTGAAGTTAGAATTGAGGAGTCAAGGAAGAAATTATACTACAGAATCAAGAACACGAATTTCATATGGACTCTAAGAGTTTTGCATTTGTGTCTTAAGGTATTGATTCCAACAGTGAAAGGCATAAGAAGTCAAAGTGTGATTATTGCAAAAAAACATGGCATACAAAAGAAACATGCTAGAAGCTCCATAGTAAGCCAGAAAATTGGAAACAAAAGTCCAAACGTGATGGTTACACTTTCCAAGCTATCATATAAAAGATTAAGGAGACTTTGACTACTTTGGAGACAATATCTTTTGCTAAATAACAATTAAAGCACCTATATAAACTTTTTAAATCTCCAAAATTATCTTTAACTCTATTTTGTTCTATGGCTAAAACTGTAACTCTTATCATTGCTTTTCTTAGTATCATTCCAAATTGTGTTCATTCATGGATTATTAATTCTCGTGCCACTGATCACATGATTGGTAGTTCTAAAATATTTTCTTCCTATTATCCTTGTGTAGATAATGAAAAGGTTAAAGTTATTGATGGTTCCCTCTTAGTGATCGCCAGGATAAGGACTTTCAAACTCATTTCATTGATAATTCTACATGATGTCTTTCATATTCCAAACTTGTCTTACAATTTGTTATCTATCAATAAACTTATCTTTGATCTTCAATGTTAAGCAAATTTTTATTCCTCTTATTGTTGTTTTAGGAATTGACCGCGGGAAGGATGATTGGTAGTACTAAAGAAAATATAGACTTTATTATTTTGATGATAACCCTAGTGTGAGTTGACCAAGTCAAAATACTTGTTTAAATTCTATTTTTTTTCTATGTCTTAGAAAAATGATATCATGTTATGAAATTATAGGTTATACCATCCTAGTTTTCAATATTTAAAATACTTGTTTTCACATTTATTTATGAAAAAAGTTCATCTATTTTCTAATGTGAAATCTATTAATTTACTAAACATTACCATGCATCTTTTTCTCCCCAACCATATAAACCAACCACTCCTTTTACTGTAGTCCATAGTGATATTTGGGGTCACTTTAGGACTCTTACAAATTCTAGAAAAAGATGGTTTATGACTTTTATTGATGATCATACAAGGTTAAGTTGGAGTTATTTAATAAAGGAAAAATCAAAGGTTGGAATGACTTTCAAAAAAATTTAAACCATGGTACAAACACAATTTCAAAAATATTGCAGAGTGATGATGATGAGTGAGTTTTATACTCATAAATTAAATATTTTTATCTTATTTTTTTGCCTTAATTAAGAATTTATCTATCTTATTTTGTCTTTAGTTTTGTGTAATTTTTTATAAATGGAGAGAAGAATAGAAAATGGACTCAATTGGAGGAATCAAAGCTAAATTGTGGTTATTTGAAAATAATGTCTATAAATCAAACAGACAAAATAAATTTATTAAGGATAGATGAGTAAGGAGCATTATCTTTTTTATTCTTGAGATGCATCCTAATAGATATATGCATCACTTCAATATTGATTTATGACCACATTTTTAAAAGAATTGAAACATAAAGATTCAATACAGAACACCCAATATTAAAAATTTATTTGTCGCTTGCTTTTCAACTTGATCTTACTACAATATTTTGGCCATATATTCAAAAATACGTATATATTATATACTAAATTTGGTAGATGAATAGATAACATAATTGCATACAACTTTCATGTTTATGTAATCAGCAAATTCAGACATCTAAATGGTCAAAATTAAGCTAAAATAGATCAAGTTTACTATTGCAGTCCATCATGACCTTACTCTAGTGTTTTGGCCATCAATCACAACATACATGGCCAATTTTCTCCACCTTATATGACTGGAAATATAATGAAAATATCTACAACTGTTATGTTGATGGGATCAGCAGATTTAGTTTCTATCAAGGAGATATATTACAATAACTTTCAGGGCACATAATGTAACATAACTTTTCAACTTTAGTGCAATTTGCTACCCACCATTTTTGTCACCTAATCCCTTTGTTTTGTCTATAAATAAAAATATTTTGTGAGATAGAGAGGGGGGAAAAAGGCTGAAGAGTGAGTTTGGAAATGTTTTGTTGGAATTAATCTCTTAATGCTAAGGAGAAAGGGTGAAACTCTTTGTATGAAAGTAATAATTTATCTAACTCTTAATTTCAATGTTTATATTTGATGTTGTATTTATCTTTTTATTAATTTTCTTATTTTTTTTTTTAGAGGATGGCTTTGTTGCCCCTCTGTTATTTATTTTTTGCTTCTCTTTTATTATTTTCTTGTTATTTACTTTCTTAGAGGATGGTTTTATTGTCCATCTGTTATTTATTTTTTGCCCTTCTATTATTAATTTTCTTGTTATTTACTTTCTTAAATGATGACTTTATTGCCCCTCTGTTATTTATTTTTTCTATTATTATTTTCTTGTTATTTTCCTTTTGAGAAGACGGCTATGCCGCTTCCCTGTTATTTATTTTTTTGTTATTTTCTTTTTTAGAGGATGGTTTTGTTGCAACTCTATTATATATTTTCTCTGTTATTATTTTCTTGTTATTTTTCTTTTGAAAGAACGGCTATGTCGCCTCTCTGTTATTTATTTTCTTTTTATTTACTTTTTTAGATGATGACTTTGTTCCCCTTTTGTTATTTATTTTTTGTTTTTTATTATTTATTTTCTTATTATTTACTTTCTTAGAGGATGACTTTGTTGACACCTGTTATTTATTTTTTGCTTTTCTATTATTTATTTTCTTGTTATTTACTTTCTTAAAAGATGGTTTTGTTGTCTCTCTGTTATTTATTTTCTACCCTTCTATTATTTATTTTCTTTTTGTTTTCTTTTTTAAAGGATTGCTTTATCGCCCCTCTGTTATTTATTTTTTACCCTTCAGTTATTTACCTTTCTGTTATTGTATTTATTAATAACTGATTTTACCGCCTACTTTATATTATTATTATTGACCAATTGTTATATTTTTCTTCCTTTTACATCTTTTCATTTTTAATTTTGTAAAATGCGAATCTTACTACATTGTAGATAATTTTTGGCATAATAGATGCTTGAATCATTCTTGATTTATTGCAGACAATATAATGATTTCCATGTTGTATACTTGAATCCATTTTACAAGAGTTATTTATTATTAGTAATACAATAAAAAAAAAATACACTTTATCTGTAAAGCAAAGCATGTTTAATGTAACATATATTTCGAATGGAACCTCATTTATGTGAGGATTCTATTTGAGTAATAAAAGAGTTAAAATTTATTATTATTTGATGTACCAAGAGTGGATCTCCTAACCTTAACATGTTTCTTTACTTTGAATACATTCATATTTAATTTTAGTATTTTAGTTCTTTGCATACTCTGTTTAGTACTCTTCTCACAAAACAAATATTCTGGCAATTAGGTTAGAAATATTTATTGTGGATTTAAATTAAATTTTTTCTCAATTGAAAATTCTCGTAGGATTGACCTTGCATACCACTAAATCTATACTCCAATAGATTAGTGCGCTTGTGAGTTTTAATTAAAACAATAACAAGTTTTTGGCGCCTCTGCTGGAGATTTCGACAGAAAAGTTAATTAGATCCAAGTAAGTATAATTCTTCCACTAGTTATTATTTAGAATATTTATTTATTTTTTGTATAGAAATTTTCTTTGTGAAAAAAAGTATTTATTAAAAATTTGTGTGGTAATTTGGGTGTGTAAAATTAGTTGATTTTGATAATAGGGATACAAATTTCTAAGGAGTATGGATTTTAAGTGAGACTATTGTGACTCTTCCACACTTTCCTGGAGATCCACTAATTTAATACCACCCACTATTACTAACACTCAAAATAAAAAGATAAAAAAATTCTTTGTTGCAAAATTTTGTGATTTTTTTTGTTGTATTTGCATTTTGTTACTTGTAGTTAACATTGTATATATATGTTATTAAGTTGTAAAATTATCCTCTTTTGTAATTGTGTTGTATGCTATTAGAAATATTTGTTTATAATTTTTCTTTTAATTTATGCGTGTTTGAAAATGTGATAAAGATCAACGTTTGTTTAGTAAAAGTTTAGGATCATTCATTGATTTTAAAATTGGAACATTAAACTTTGTTGAAACACCATAAAACATGGAAGAACAAGTTGTGCATGAGAAAACTCTTATGGAGTACTTCTCACCTGTCATAGCCAATACTCCATCTTGCATAGTTTTGCAACAAACTACTGCAACTCACTTTGAACTCAAACTAGTTATATTTCAACTTTTACCATCATTCTATGGTTTGAAAAGAGAAGATACGTACATGCATGTGTAGGAATTTCTTGAAATTTGTTCAACATTTCACTTTCAAAATTTTAATGACGATTCAATTAAGCTTAGAATGTTTCCATTCTCATTAAAAGATTAAGTTAAAACCTAGTTGAACTCCCGTCCTACAGGAACTATTATTAGTTGGAACCAATTGGTAAATAAGTTTCTAGCAAAAAAATTTCTCATGTCTAAAACTGATGCCCTTAGAAAAGAAATTTCTGATTTTTGTCAAAAAGAAGGTAAAAAAATTTTTGAATGTTGGGAAAGGTTTAATGATCTTCTTTTGAAATGTCCTTATCAGGGTTTTGAAATTTAAAGATTGGTAAAATATTTCTATGATGGTTTAACTTCATCAAATCATCAAATGATTCAAAGCATGCTTGGTGAAAGATTTTTACAACTGAATGAGGGAGAAGCTTGAAAATCCTTAGGATCTTTATTTGAGAATTCTCAACAATGGAACTGTATAGATTTCAAGGATAAGAAGTCTCAAACACAAAAAGGGAAGAATTTATGAAGTGAGTAATGACACATATGTGAGAATTGCCTTAGTTAGTCTGACTAGAAAGGTCGAAACTTTAACTTTAAGCCACACTCTGAACCCTTCTATCAAATACTAGGATAGAGGAATTTGCCTTATGTTTTAGTATATCTCACATTACACAATTTTGTCCATCCATACCATCTTACCATGATGCATTCTCTGAGCAAGTTAATTCTCTTCAATTTCATGGAAATTTATCAAACAACCCATTTGCACCTACATATAATCCAAATTGGAGGAATTGTAATAGCCGTAAATTTAATAAAGTCCAAAGTAAAGAAAATTTTGAATAATAGAGAGAATTTTGAAAATGGAGATAAGAGCCAGTGAAAATAAATTTATTTATTACATGAATTAAAGAATTATAAAAGGAATATGAGAAGTTACGTTTTGGCGCGTAATTTTATTTTTAAATGATAGTATTTTGCTATAAATAAATATATTTTTATTTAAGTAGAAATAATTATGATTTGTTAAAAGTAAGTAAACTTTTAAGTAAAATAAGTATTGTGTTGCTTAAAATAATTATACCGGTCTCTAATGAATTTTTATGGTATTTTTAAAAATATTCTTTCTTTTAATATGAATAAAGATATTCATTTTGAGATTTATTTTATAACGATTTTTATCAAGAAAAATTATGATTTAAGAGTTTAACTAAAGATTTATGAGAATGGAAATTTTTAGAAATTTTTGGAATATTTTATGATGAAAAACGGAATTTAAATGAATTTATATAAAAGAAAATGTAATTATTAATTATTTAATAGTTATTAAAAAAAGTCTCAGAAACCATAAAACGTAACCAGGGGCAACGATTTCAGAAGGAAAGAAAGAAAGAAAAAAATAGATAGTTGCATAGTGAGTGAATAGTGATTCCCAATCTTTTCTCTCGATTTGGAGTATTGATTGACTTTCGATCTCAAAACTGAAAGTGTTATTGGATTCAGGACGTAGAGTACTTCAATTTTGACCGATCAGTTTTTAAAATCAACCGTTGAATCGCCGTAGATCTAAAGTAGAAAATCTCGGTAAAAGGTAAGTTCTGAAAAACCTTACTTAGAAATTTCTAATTAGAAATTTGACTCCGTAGATGGATTCAGAAACTAGATAAACATTAGGATATGAATTCGTTTCGTTGATTCGGTAAAATTTTTGTGACGGTGAATAGTATTTTTCGACAGTGAATAGTGGTGGTGAATAGTAATTTCTGGCATGAATAGTGACGTTTAGGGTTTATCGAATTCTCATGTTATGTCTATGTTTTTTAGGTTGTTGAACCACCACGAGGTGAAATTCTCGTTGTTGGACTCCTAGTACGGTGAGTGAGTTTTTCATACTATAGCGCATGTTTTACGAATTCGGTTTATAACTCTCTCGTATGATTTTAACTAGTTGGAATATATGCTAAATTGTTTTACCACTTTGAAAAGCAATATGTTCCAACCATGTTAGAAATTATAAATTTCAATCCTAGTTGAACCCTAGGTATGCAGGGTAAGCATCTAGACTGATAATTCTCCATTGAGTTAGATTTATAGAAATGCGAACTTAGTCATAGAAATGAACTAAGTTAGTCATGAAATGATTTGATGCTTAGCGAACATCTATGCGACGTCTACGGACGATCTATGTTTAAAGGGAAAGTTTATGATGACAAAGGTCTCCATGGGAATCCATGGATGAGACATATTTTAGAACGGAGTTTTATGCATGAAAAGAGCTAGATGGAGAATTATAGCTTTATTATAATGTTATTGAAATGTTTTACTTTAAACTCTTTGAATAGCATATTTTCAAATGTTTTCTATTGGAGGAACCCTTTTAGATCACTGTTAGCTAGCCGCAGGTAGTGCTACCCCTGGTGCACCATGGTCATGCGGAGGCTTCGGCCTAGGATATTGTGACGGGCTTATGACCGCCTAAGTCACGGAATTTAGGGTGGACTTATGTCTACGCCTACAGTGATTGCCACACCCTTGCTATGTGCTTGGGGAAGATGATAGATCTGTTAGGAAAGAACTCCAATAGACTAGTGCATTTTTTCTTAAAGATTAAATATTTCTAAACAATCTCATTCATCATTGTGATTGCATAAATAACTTCATTTATTACTTACCATGCATAATTGATTTGCTTTACGGTTACTGATTTAAATCATGTTTTATCTTTTGAACATACATTTGAACTGTTTAGCTTTTCTTTCAATAAATTATGGTTAAATGCTTAATGTTTCTATTATTATCTTTACACATTGATTTCAATTATTAAACTCATTGCAAAACACTCGAGCTTGGTTTGCCTTGTTTCTGTTATAGTGTGATTTACCCATTCACTGAGATATGGTCTCACCCCTCTTCTGTTTCCTCCCCACAGATAGTCAAAGAGACTTTGATCCAGCTACAGCTTCGTAGGAGGCTGAATATAGCGTTGGTGAGCTCTAGTTTGGGCAATGCTCTTTTGTATTGTTTGTTTAGTTTAGTTTATGTCTAGTGTACCTCCATGAATTTACAGGTAGGATCCTCGCTTCTTGTGTATTTTGATGTGTTGTTTGGAAAACGGTTTTATGTTTTACAACGATGTTTGTATTATGAGGCCATGGGCCAAGTTGAATCATGAATGATGAATTCATGATATATATATATATATATATACAGTATTTTCTTATACTGGATGTGGCATATGTGGCCAGTTATATTTATTATGTACTCTGGATTGTGTGCTGGATGTTTGTGCATGCTATACGTTAGGCTTGCGGCTAGGGGGAAACCCTTATGCCGTGTCGGTCATGTGTTCCATCATTTGAGGCCGTGACAGGAATCATCCAAATTTTCTATGGAGGCAAAATTAGCCTTCAATGAATCAAGGTGGGCAACAATTTGCTCCTCCTTTCGGGGTACTATAATAAAGAAGACCTTCTTTAAAAGATACTCTATAGCAATTCATGCAATCAATCCAACAAACTTTATAATCCCACACTCAATCTATTTCAAATCTTGAAATACAATTGAGTCAAATAGCCAATACTGTAAAAGAAAGACTGAAAGGAAAATTTTTCAGTCAATCTATTCCTAATCCTAAAGGTAAATTTGAAGTAGGATCATCAACAAATCTTAATGGGGAAGTGAAGTCTATAGCGACCTTTAGATCTGAAAAAGTAATTGATAATCAAGTTCACATGTCTGATGTAATATCCTGTAATTTTTATTTTAAAATAATAATATTTTGCTATAAACAAATATATTTTTATTTTTTGTAAAATGATTATGTTTTGCTAAAAGTAAATATACTTTTAATTAAAATAAATTTTTGTTTTGCTTAAAATAATTATATTTGTCTCTAATAAACTTTTGTTTTAATTTTAAAGATATTGTTTCTTTTATTATGTATAAAGATATTTATTTTATGATTTGTTTTATTAAAATTTTTATCAAGAAAAGTCATTATTCAAGAGTTCAACTAAAGTTTTATAAGAATATAAATTTTTAAAAAAATTTGGGATATTTTAGGATAAAAAATAGTATTTATTTGTATATAGTAAAACTAAAAATAATAAATTTTAAATATTCAATTATTAAATAAAAAAAGAAAGTAAAAAGGGGAGAGGGAGACGGAAGTGTAAAGAGGAATGTGAAATCTCGATTTTCATAACCGATAAATAGTATAAATAGTAACCTTCATTTTTCTCTCTAAATCTGGAGTGTCTATTGGCTTTCGATCTCAAAACTAAGGATACCACTGAATTCAGGACAAAGAATACTACGATTTTGACCGAACAATTTTTCAAATCAGCTGCAGAATCATCGCAGATCGGTAGGAGAACATTTTAGAAAAATATAAGTTCTAAAACTTCTACTTAGAGATTTCAAATTGAAAATCTGACACTGTAGATGGATTCAGAATTTAGATAAATCTTAGGATATGAAAATTTTCGGCCATCTAACAACCTTTTGTGCGTCATGAGCAGTAAATCCGGCGGGTTTGAATAGTGATTTTTGGCGGTGTATAGTATTTTCTCACTGTGAATAGTATCCATCAGTTGACTAGTGTTGATCAAGCTCTTAGAAGCCAAATTGCACGATTTTGGAGTCATTTCCTATGTTTTTGGATCATCCAAACTCGTTTTTGAGGTCTATTTGGTCAAATTGAGATTGAAAAAGTGAATTTTAGGGCTGTTAAACCTGAAACCTTACCCTGTAAGTGGATAATACTTTCTATGATCTATTTTACATTTTTGTTATACTTTGATGTGATATTAGTGCAGCATATGATTTTATTATTGTATTTTTATCTCTTGAATTTTATGAATGATTATCTTTACTTATTGGATATTATTCCTCTCAAATATGGCTTTATGAAAATTGTACATGTTCACATGTCATGAATTTAGAACCCCTAGAATATATGTTGCATGTATGCATTTCACTACTTGAGAATGATGATTGGGGGGTATTTGGAATTGATAACCCATATGGAAATTTTTATGAAAATTGTGAAAAAAGGAATTGAACATGGAAAGTATTCTTATTTGAAAAGTACATTATTTTATGCAATTATTTTGTAGAGGAATCCTATTGGAAACACTGTTTGCTAACAGCAAGTGATGTTAGCCCTGGTGCACTTTGACACCCCAGCAATCAGGGGTGGTGCTAACCTCGTGTGATGGGCAACACACATGAGTCATGTATTATTTGGGGAGAGCGGGATGCCTCCTATATGTGTTATTGATGATATGTGGTTTGCCCTCCCTTACTGTGTGCTTGGGAAGTGCCCATATTAGAGTCCCTCCGTGTGTCCTCTTGAATGGTGGTGGGGTAAACCTTAGCTGGGATACTGAGTTTAGAAAAATCCTACACTGACAAAGTACGAAAGGGGTTGAACTCTGATATAGTGATTTTGATTTAGAATCCTCATAAAGCATGTGAAATATTTTTTTGTAAAACAATATTTTTTTACAAACAAGTTGCACTGTATTTGGTGTTGAATATTTGGCTATCATTTGAAATGGAGATATTTGAAATACGGGTCCCATATGGATGTACTTCCAAACTGTAATTTTTTATATGATAAATTTTAAAATATGAGTTCATCCATATACTGACCTAAGAGGTTATAGGAGGTCTTATCTGCTCACTGAGTTCACTAGACGATATTTACATTTTTTTTTCAAATAAGGATATAGAGTTTGGTCTTATAGATAGGTGATTAGTTAGGCTGCTTAATCTCTGGGTGAACCTACACTGCTTCCAAGGCTCACGTTATTTGGATTGTATTATATTTGTATTCTAGAGTATGCTCTGAACACCACAGACAGAATCTTTGCTTCTGTTGTTACTCTGATGTTTATGGATTTGGTCTATATATAGTATATATATGGAAGAACCTATATGTATCTATTTCTATGATAAAGAATTGGAATATTCATGTTTATGGAAAATATATGTTCATGGTATACGTGTTTCACGTGTCCTAAAATTAGGAACGTGACACCTGAAGTTAAAGAACATAGTTAGCATGAACCACAAATTAATAACTCAAGTGAGAATAAATGTAAACCTATTCCTTGTGTCCCTAAAGATCCATTCCTACAAAGACTTGAGACAAATAAGAAAGGTACTCAATATAGTGACATTTTACAGGTATTTAAGCAAGTAAGCATTAACATCCCTTTTCTTGACGCTATCAAACAAGTATCTGCTTACTCCAAATTTTTGAAAGATCTTTGCACGATGAAAAAAAAAAATCAATGTTTCGAAAAAAAAAATTTGATTGAATAAGTGAGCTCCATAATTCAACAAAAAACTCCTGTCAAGTACAAGGATCCAGGTTTTCCTACAATTTCTTGTGTTATAGATGATCATGTGATTAACCGAGCCTTACTTAATCTAGGAGCAAGTGTGAATCTATTGCCATACTCTATGTATGCAAAACTTAGGTTAGGAAAGTTGAAACCTACACCAGTAACCCTTCAATTAGCTGATAGGTCCACAAAAATTTCTAGAGGTGTCATAAAGGATGTGCTCATTAAGGTTGATAAATTTTATTTTTCAATAGATTTCATTGTTCTTGACACTAAACTTGTTGAGAATACAGAGACACAAATTTCAGTCATTTTGGGTAGACCATTTCTTGTAATATCCAATGCGATCATTAATTGTCGAAATAAAATTTTGAATCTATCTTTTGGAAATATGACTGTGAAACTAAATGTTTTAATGTCTCTCATCAAACTATGAACAATAATGATTTATGTGAGGTCAACATGATTGAGAGTATAGATAATGACTCATTTTTAAGTTCTTTTGATGATGACCCTTTAGAAAAATGTTTGGCTCACTTCAACATGGACATAGATGAGGACTGTTTGATCAATGAAATAAATTTTCTGTTCGAGACTACTCTATTGATGGATACCAATGAATGGAAAGTCAAAACAGAGAGACTTACATCTTCTGGGTCTGTCTTATTACCATCCATAGAGAAATTGCCCCAGGTAGAATTAAAACATTTGTCAGATTCTCTAAAATATGTGTTTCTAGGACCTTCTGAGACCTTACCTATCATCATAGCATCTGACCTAGATAGAGAACAGAAAATTGAACTCATAGAAGTCCTCAGTGAGCATAGTGAAGCTATAGGGTGGACAATAGCAGACATTAAAGGTATTAATCTATCAATTTGTTTGCACATGATATATTTGGAGGACAATGCTAAAATCTCAAGAGAGCTACAAAGATGTCTAAATCCAAACATGAAAGAAGTTGTGAGAGTTGAAGTGATTAAACTTCTTGATATGGGTGTCATTTACCCGATTTATGATAGTGCATGGGTCAGTTCTATTCAGGTAGTTCCTAAGAAGTCTGACATTACTGTAGTTAAGAATGAAGATAATGAATTAATTCTCACTAGAGTACAAACTGGGTGGCATGTTTGTATTGACTATTGCAAGTTGAATGTTGTAA
The DNA here is from genome assembly GCA_037074535.1 of Gleditsia sinensis. NCBI lineage: Eukaryota > Viridiplantae > Streptophyta > Magnoliopsida > Fabales > Fabaceae > Gleditsia > Gleditsia sinensis. The sequence continues at coordinate 194,906 of CM073474.1, forward strand.
TAAGAAAAGATCATTTTTCACTTCCTTTTATAAACCAAATGCTAAAGAGGTAGGCTGAACATGCATATTATTGTTTTCTTTATGGATATTCAGGTTACAACCAAATTTTCATTGCACCTGAGGATCAAGAGAAAACTATATTCACTTGTCCTTTCAGAATCTTTGCTTATCGTTGAATGCAATTTGAATTGAGCAATACACCTGCTTCATTTTAGCGTTGCATGATAAGCATATTTTATGACCTGGTAGAGTAATTTCTACAAGTATTCATGGATATTTTTTTGTGCATTGGTCTAGTTTTGAGGAATTTTTACACTATTTAAGATTGGTCTTAATTAGGTGTAAAGAAAAGAACTTTGTTTTGAATTGGAAAAAATGTCATTTCATAGTTAAAAAAGGAATTGTTTTAGGACATATTGTGTCAAATCATGGGATTGAGGTAGATAAAGTCAAAATTGAATTGATTTCCAGTCCTTCACCTTTTCAGATAGTGAAAGAGGTATGTTCCCTTTTTATCCATGTAGGGTTTTATCACAGATTCATCAAAGGTTTTAGTAAAATCTCTAAACTTTTATGTAATTTGCTTACCAAAGATGCACTTTTTATATTTGATGAAAAATGGTTTCAAGCTTTTGAGAAGCTCAAATCCCTACTCACCTATGCACCCATCATTTGACCACCCAATTGAAATTTTCCATTTGAAATCATGTGTGATGCCTCTAATTATGTAATTGAAACTATTTTGAGTCAACGTCTAGAAAAGTTTCCTTATGTGATATACTATGCTAGTAAAACTCTTAATTATGCTCAATTGAATTATTCTACAACAGAAAAAGAGTTACTAGCTGTGGTATTTGCATTAGACAAGTTTAGATCTTATTTATTAGGATCTAAAATTGTAATTTTTTCTGATCATGCTGCACTTAAGTATCTTCTTTTTAAGAAAGATGTTAAAGCGCGCTTGATAAGATGAATATTATCATTGCAAGAATTTGATTTAAAAATTTAGGATAAGAAAGGATCTGAAACTGTTGTGGCTGATCACTTGTCTAGACTGATAGTTGAATCCGGTGACAATAACTTACCTATCGGAGATTCATTTCCAGATGTGCAACTCATGTCTATTTCACAGTTACCTTGGTTTGCTGACATTATGAATTATCTTGCCACAGGTCAAATGCCTAACATTGGAGTAAGCAAGATCGGGTAAAATTTTTAGCGGAAGTAAATAAATTATTTTAGGAAGATCCATACTTGTTTAAGTGTTGTCCTCATCAAATCATTCGGAGGTGTGTTTCTCAGAGTGAGCAATATAGTGCTATTTTTTTTTGTCATGATCATATTTGTGAATGTCATTTTAGTGCTAAAAAAACTGGTGTAAAAGTCTTGTAATATGGCTTTTACTGGCCATCACTGTTCAAAGATGCCAATTTGTATTATAGTTTTTGTGAGCGTTGTAAAAAATTGGACAGTATTTCATGGAGGAATATGATGCCTTTAACTCCCATTCTTATTGTTGAGATATTTAATGTCTGGAGAATTGATTTCATGGGTCTTTCTCCTAATTCTTTTGGTAATTTATACACCTTTATTGCTGTGGATTATAGGTCAAAATGGGTAAATCCTCTTGCATGTAAAACAAATGATCATAAGATTGTGGTAAAATTCTTGAAAGAAAATATATTTTCGAGGTTTGACACACCACGAGTTATCATTAGTCATAGGGAAAAATATTTTTGTAATAAGCATTTTGAACAGTTAATAAAAAAATATGGCATTACACACAAAGTTGCTTTATGGGTTTGAAACTTTCAAATAGGAAATTTTGGAAAAAACGATTAACCCAAGTTGGAAAGATTGGTCTTTGAAACTTTCTTATGCTTTATGGGCTTATTGTATTGCTTTTAAAATCCCTATTGGAATGTCTCCTTACTGACTTGTGTATGGCAATGCCTGTCATTTACCTGTTGAGTTAAAACATAAAGCTTATTGGGCCATCAAACAATTTAACTTTGCTCTTGATAAAGCAGGTTCCCATATTCGCGTGTCCTCTTGAATGGTAGTAGGGCAAACTTCAGCGGAATGCTGAGTTTAAGTAAATCCTATACCATTAAAGTACAGAAAGGGTTAAACTCTGATATGGTGGTTCTGATGTGGGATCTTCCAAATGTTTGCAAAAGAATTATGTTGATGCATATCATGATTTTATTATCGTTTTTACAGCATTACTTATGAATTGAATATGAATTTGATTTTGCACAGAGATTATTTAAAATGCGAGTCTCATATGGATGTACCTCTGAATTGTAATTTTTAATGTAAAAAGTTTTAAAATAAAGAATACATCCATATGTTGACCTAAGAGGTCATATGAGGTATTATTTGCTCACTGAGTTGTAAAACTCACTACACGTGGTTGATATGTTTTTCAGATAAAGACTCAGAGTTTGGTCCTGCAGCTTCTTGATCGACTAGGTGTCATACTTTCTTGGTGAGCCTAAATTGTTTATGGGCTCTCAGTGTTTAAATTGTAATATAATTGTACTCTAGAGTTACTCTGAACGCCACAGGCAGGATCTTTGCTTCTGTCGTAATATTGTTAAGTGTGGCATTGGCATGTATAATTAGTTATATTGAAAACTTGCAAACGTATGATATTATTATGATATGTCATCATATGAAGTTGATTGGAAATAGATAAAGATAAAGTTATCGGACAGTAGTGTTATTCGTGTTCCTAAAATTAAGGGCGTGACAATAAATATGAGAATAAGGTTGGAGATAGAATTCACATGATAACATCAAAAGTATTTGGGAGGACTTAAATGATCATTTATGTTGTAGATTGAATTGAGTCTTCATTAATATCTATTTATCCAACTTTAACCTATGTCACACATTACAAGTCTAATGAAAGTCCTAATGATCTTAAATGTTAGGATTAGTCTATATTAGTGGAGAGTGACATGAAAAATAAGTTTATGAAGTCTCAAATACAAAAATCTAGAGATCTGTTTTAAATATTTGATTACATAAATTTATTTGAATGCAAAAAGTCCAATGTCATAAGATTATCACACACACACTTGGGATTCAATAGTAAACTATATGTTGCATTTGAATTAAAGTTCTACATAACCTTAGAATTCAGATATTTTCCTAAGTTGTACATTTTAAATCCTTGAGGAATGCTTAGTAAGTCAAAAAATAACTCATCACTCATTCATCTTTTGAATTTTGAAGTTTGTGTGTTTTGCTTAAGGACAAGCAAAAGATTAATTTTAGAGATATTTGATGAATGAGTTTTATACTTATAAATTAAATATTTTTATTTGATCTTTTTGCCTTAATTAAGAATTTATCTCCCTTATTTGTCTTTAGTTTTGTGTATTTTTTTTATAGATTGAGAGAAGAATAGAAAATGGACTCAATTAGAGGAATCAAAACTAAATTGTCGTTCTTTAGAAATGATGTTTATAAATTAAGCAGACAAAATAAATTTATTAAGGATGACTGAGTAAGGAGCATTATCTTTTTGACTCTTGTGACACATCTTAATGGATATATGCATCAATTCAATCTTGATTTATGACCACATTTATAAAAGAATTGAAACATAAAAATTTAAGACAGAACATCCAATGTTAAAAATTTGTTTGCTGCTTGCTTTTCAACTTGATCTTACTTCAATATTTTGGATGTGTCTCAAAAATACGTATATATTATATACAAACTTTGGTAGATGAATAGCTGACATAATCACATACAACTTTCATGTTTATGTGATAAGCAAATTCATACATATAAAGGGCCAAAATTAGGCTAAAATAGATCACATTTATTGTTACAGTCCAGCCTAACCTTTCTCCATTGTTTTGGCCATAAATCATAAAATAAATGGCCAAATTTTCTCCCCCTTATATGGTTGGAAAGATAATGAAATTATCTACAACTTTTATGTTGATGGGATCATATATTCAGTGGCTATCAGGAGATATATCACGATGACTTTCAGGGTACATAATGCAACACGACTTGTCAACTTTAGTGCAATTTGCTACCCACCTTTTTTGTCACCTACTCCCCTTAATTTTTTTATAAATAGAGACATCTTGTGAGCCAGAGAGGGGGGAGAAAAGCTGAAGAGTTAGCTTGAAAAAGTTTTGTTGGAGTTCTATGTGTTTGTAATATTTTTCTCTTTTTATATATTTTGTATCTTTATTTTCTTTCATAAATTTTATCATGCTTCTTTATCTTTCATTTTACTTTCTTTTGTTGATTATGGAAAGCTAATCTCCTAATTCTAAGGTAAAAAGGTAAAACTCTTGGTATGAAAATAATAATTTTTCTAATTCTGAATTTTAATATTTATATTTGATGTTGTATTTATCTTCTTATTTATTTTCTTGTTATTTACTTTCTTAAATGATGACTTTGTTGCCCTTCTGTTATTTATTTTTTTGCTTCTCTTTCATTATTTTCTTGCTATTTAATTTCTTAGAGGATGGTTTTGTTGTCCCTCTGTTATTTATTTTCTGTTCTTTTTATTATTTATTTTCTTTTTATTTACTTTCTTAGAGGAGGATTTTGTTACTCCTGTGTTATTTATTTTCTCTGTTATTATTTTCTTGTTATTTTTTTCTGAGAGGATGACTATGCCGCCTCTCTGTTATTTATTTTTTTATTATTTATTTTCTTAGATGATGGCTTTATTGTCCCTCTATTATTTATTTTCTGTCATTTTATTATTTATTTTCTTGTTATTTGCTTTCTTAGGAGATGACTTTGTTGCCCCTCTGTTATTTATTTTCTGCCGTTCTATTATTTATTTTCTTATTATTTACTTTTTTTAGAGGATGACTTTGTTGCCCCTCTGTTATTTATTTTTTGCCCTTCTATTATTATTTTTTTGTTATTTTCTTTCTTAGAGGATGGCTTTGTCGCTCATTTGTTATTTATTTTTTGCCCCTCAGTTATTTATTTTCTCAGTTATTATTTTCTTGTTATTTTTCTTCTGAGAGGACGGCTATACCACCTCTCTGTTATTTACTTTCTTAGAAGATGGCTTTGTCGCCCCCTCTGTTATTTATTTTCTGCCGTTTTATTAATTATTTTTCTTATTATTTACTTTATTAGAGGATGACTTTGTTGTCCCTCTGTTATTTATTTTCTGTCCTTCTATTATTTATTTATTTTTATTTACTTTCTTAGAGGATGGTTTTGTTACCCCTCTATTATTTATTTTTTGCCCTTCTATTATTTATTTTATTGTTATTTTTTTTAAAGGATGGGTTTATCGCCCCTCTGTTATTTATTTATTGCACCTCAGTTATTTATTTATTTTTTATTTTATTTCTTAATGGCTAATTTTACCGCATACTTTATATTATTATTATTGACTCTGCTGTTATGTTCTTCTTTCTTTTATATCTTTTCATTTTTAATTTTGTAAAGTGCAAATCTTGCTACAATGTAGACAATTTTTGACACAATAGATACTTGGATCATTCTTGATATATTGTAGACAATATATGATTGTCACGATGTATACTTGAATCCATTTTGTAAGAGTTATTTATTATTAGTAATACAATAAAAAGAAGGCAAATACACTTCATCTGTAAATCAAAGAGCGTTTAATGTAACATATCTTTCGAATGGAACCTTATTTATGTGAGGATTCTATTTGAGTAATAAAAGAGTTAAAATTTATTATTATTTGATGTACCAAGAGTGGATCCCCTAATCTTATCATGTTTCTTTACTTTGATTACATTCATATTTAATTTCAGTATTTTAGTTCTTTATATACTATGTTCAGTACTTTTCTCACAAAGAAAAAAACATTCTAGCAACTAGGTTAGAAATATTTATTTTGAATTTGAATTAAATTTTTTTTCAATTGACAATTCTCATGGAATCGACCTTACATATCACTAAATTTATACTCCAATAGATTCGTACGCTTGCAAGTTTTAATTAAAACAACAATAGATGACGATCAAGAATATTTCAAAAACATAATGGAAGATTTTTTTCCTCAGAAAATGCATTATTCATCAAAGCTCTTATATCGACACTCTACAACAAAATAGTTTGGCTAAATAAACAAAAGACAATTATTTGAAATATCTCAAGCATTACCTTTAAGGTGAAGTTATTCTTACTGCAACATACCTCACCTGTAGAACTCCTAATAAGGTATTAAACTTTGAAACACCTTTTGATATTTTTCATAAGTTTTCTCCAAAAAAAATAGAATTTCAGCTTCTTTTTCTTTAAAGATATTTGGGTGTATTGCATTTGTTCATATTCATAGTCCTCACTGAGGTAAACTAGACTTAAGAGCCACTAAATGTGTGTTTGTTGGAGATGCTCAAACTCGAAAATGTTACAAATGTTTTGAGCCTATTCCAAACAAAATATTTGTTACCATGGAAGTTACTTTTTTTAATTAAATTCTATTTTTACACGTCATCTTTAGAAGGAACAAAAATGAATATTCTATTTTTTATGGTGGTTGTTTTCAAACTATTCCTTTCCCATACTTCCTTATCCAACTCAAAAATACAAATAAAAGTGGGACAAGTGTTTTATATATTGAAAATACAAACCCTTTAGCTATGCATATCATGATTTGAACAAATAGGAAACATAACAAAAAACCTCAGTATTGGTGTCATTTAATATTGTCTACTTACAACAAAGAATAACTAAGGCAAGAGTCCTCAAATCATTTTCCCTACCTAGCATCAGCATCCTTGAACCCCTCAAGTAATGTCATTCTCAAGGGAAGGGTAATCACTATCATATCAAAAGTTCCATATCAAAGTTGTCCCAAGCACAAAGCAAGGGACAAGTAATCACCATATAAATTACCAAGCTAATCAAAATAAACACAAAACATATGAAGCACATATCAGATGTGAAAACGATATTTAAAACAAGCTATAATATATATTATCCATTCGTAAAACTTAGGATAAGATTTTTTGTAATGCATATAGTGGATTTTGGAGACGAAACAGATGAAACAATCTTCGAAACTAACTCAAGGATGTCAAAACACCTAGAAAACAAATAAAATGTAATGTAATGTAATGTTCACTCACTAGACTCACTATTCACAGTGGCTCATAACACTATTCTTGCCAGAAAAAAAAGATGTAATATAGCCATAAAACTTTAAACCATAACATTTCCAGTGTTCTAAAAGACCAATAAGTGAAAAGCGAAGCTCTCATTGTCACGAGTCCAATAGTACCTCCCGAACGTCAAACATATATCTAGGATGGGAGAAATTTTAGATAGAAGTTAGAGAAACTTCTAGAGATAGAAAGGAGAACAATAACTAAAAATAAGGAAGAAGAGGAAGAAAAATAGACAAGAAAACGTGGGAGAAAATTTTATAGGCATAAGGGAATTTTCATCTTTTTGCATGTCGTCACAATGCGAATCTTGTATTGTTGTGATGCAGACTCCTAGAACCCATTTCTCTGGTGTTCTACTTCTATCATCATGACATGTTCCTCGTATCGTCATGACACCAACACTACTAGATTTCTGGCAGATCACGACGATGAACTTGTTGTTACGTTTTTGAGTTTAAAACTACAAAAAATTTAGTATGCTTTTGTTTAAATCATTAAGATAACTCACAAAAAAAACAAAAGTTGGCATCTTTTAAAATAAAAAATATGATCTTGGAATAGCAAAACACAATTAAAAAAGTAAAATATAATTAATTTAGATAAAACATAAGATCAAAATAGTTGAAACATAGTTACATAAAATTAAACAGGAACGTTTAAAGAAAAATACAGTAACTTGAAAACTAAGGGGTATTATAGTGAAAATTTGTTTGCAGAATGTACACTTTTATTATATGTAGACTTAACATTCGGCAAACATTCTTCCCAGGTTTTTAGATTCTTTTGTATTATAATATATAATAAAGTAGAAAAATTCATATTAACTACTTTAGTTAGACTATCAATTTAAGGGTGACAAGTAGTAGAAATAAAAGTTCAGTTCCTAACTTACCCCACAAAGTCTTCCACAAATAGTTTAATAATTTTACAACTCTATCAAACATAATATACATAGGCATATCATGCAATCTAACAATTTCCTTGAAAAGAAATCAACAATATGTTATGCATTATCGGCTTTAAGACATGGAATGAAATATGCCATTTTAAAAAGCCTATCAACAATCCCATATGAAGAATCCCTACTCCTTTTCAACTTGGTAAACCTAACACAAAATCCATAGATATGTCAATCCAAAGTTCACTAGGCATAGATAAAGGAGTATAAAAACCATTAGGCTAAATCTTAGACTTAGTTTGTTTACAAGTAACACTGCTCACATATTCGTTCTATATCACATTTCATATGAAAAAAATCTAAAGTTTGAGATATGCCAGAATGCCCTATTAAACTACCTCCATGAGCTTCTCTAACAAGCAAGTCACACAATGAACATTTAAGCACATATAATTTATTTTCTCTCAACAGAAATTCATTATGCTTAAAAAGTTTACTAGACATCATGTTCTCATATACATTAAATACATTATCTTGCAAAAGAGAAACTACAATACCAGGTAAAGAAAATTTAAGCTCATTAGTACAATGATAGGCATATTTAAAAACAAAGCTTTTTTACATCTCACACTCTCTTGCATAAAAATTCACTTATTTTCTTTCTTTTCTTTCCTCGCTAGCCAACAATTCTTTTTTTTTCTTTTAATTCGGTCTCTCTTTCTTTTGAAATATTACTCACTTTTTTATATCACTCTTTTTTTCCTCACTAGCCGAAATTTCTTTTTCTTTTTCACTCTTTAGTTTTCTTCCTTTTGATTCAATCTCTTTCTCTTTTGAAATATCACTCAATTTTTTTATGTCTCTTTATTTTTCTAACTTGATGTATTCTTCATAGTAGTCTTCAACACTTTTAGACCTTTGAGTAAGACCATGCAACTTCTTAAATATGTCTCTATAGTGGTGACTTGGAATAAATTGCCTTCTCATAACTGCTTTCATATCCTCCCATATCTCAATAGGCCTTTCACTATTTCGTATCCTATTTAAAGCCAATTGACCTCACCAAATAATAATTTGGTTGGTAAATTCAGTGTCAGTTAATTTTACCTTTTTCATGTCAGAATAATTGTGACAATCAAACACTAATTCCATCTTTTTCTACCATTCTAAATAGACTTTTGGATCATTTTTATCTTGGAAGGGTGGAATTTTCATTTTAAAACCCAACTCCTAATTTCTCTAAACTTTCCATTATATCTCTTATTGCTAACACTTAAATCCTTTTCATTTTTTTCATCAAAACCATCCTCATAATACTTTTCAGCTTCAATATTTACTTCCCTCGATTGAACTCTTTCCCTTCTATGCACATTGGGAGCGTTTTGTGACTACTTTACATATGCATTCTTTACTCGATCTATCTATTCATGAACTTGCTATATGTCATGCCCCTAATTTTAGAGCACGTGAAACACATACTTTACGATCATATATTTTTCATATATATACCAAATCTATAAACATCAAAGTACAGCAGAAACAGGGATCCTGCTTGTCGCGTTCAGAGCATACTCTAAAGTACAAGTACAATATAAATCAAAATCTATGAGCCTTGAAAATAAAGTAGGTTCATTCAGAGATCATGTCATCTAACTGCTCAACTATCCGAAGAAAAAAGGACCAAACTCTATATCCTTATCTGAAAAATATATAAAAGACGTGTAGTGAGTTTGACAACTCAGTGAGCAAATAATATGTCATATGACCTTTTAGGTCAACATATGGATATACTCATATTTTAAAATTTGTCACAGAAAATACAATTCAGAAGTACATTCATATGGAACTCGCATTTCAAATATTCTCATTTCATATCACATTCAGATATTCAAAATCATATGCAATACAATATGATCATTATTCAAATATTGTAATGCATCAAAACCTTTCACATGAAAAAATTAGGAGGATCCCACATCAGAACCACCATATCAGAGTTCAGGCCCTTCCGCACTTTATTGGTGTAAGATTTGCCTAAATTCAGCATGCCGCTGAGGTTTGCCCTACCACCATTCAATGGGACACGCGAAGGGACTCTAATATTGGTACTCCCCAAGCACACAAAAAGAGAAGGCAAATCACATATCATATAGTTGGCATCTTGCCCAAATATGAGGCATCCCATTCTCCTTCACATATTATATCCTGTGTGTTGGCTGACACACGAGGCGAGCACTACCCCTTGCTAGCTGGGTTATTAAGGTGCACTAGGGCTAACATCACTTACTGTTAGCAAACAGTGTTTCCAATAGGATTTCTCCACAGAAATTACCATATGCACATATGCCATATAATCCAGTATAAAATTTTCAATATAATGTAGACTTCTAGTCTCAGTACATATTCATCTGTCATAAATTTTTCATTTAGGGTTTATCACATGTACATACCCTTTCTCGAGGCAATCATATAGCTTTATAAATAATGCCACATGCATAAATATTCGCTTTATCATTTAATGAGAAATACATGTGAAATCAGCTATACCATGGGTTCAGAAATTCAGTTTCAATACTATACTCTTCTTGAACTATATTTCAAATTGTAAGCAATTCAGATAATTTTAATGCATTTCAAAAACATATAAAAGTGTAAATATCTCATAAACATAATCATATACATGCTTAAAGATCAAGAAGAGTATAGGGCAAATCATAAGAAGAATCATCTACTCACAGAGTAAGGGTTCCAGATTAGACAACCTAAAAATGCACTTTCCCAATCCACATTTGATTAAACAAACTTCAAAAACGTATCCGGAGAGTCCAAAAATTAAGAAAATAACTCCGAAAACTTGGTCACTATTCATGGCTAGAAAATACTATTCACACTGGCGAAATCACTATTCACCACAGGAAATTACTATTTATAACCAGAAAATACTATTAACTAAGAACAAAAAGTTGTCAGATAGTTGAAAGTTTTCATATCCTAAGAATTATCTAACTTCTGAATCCATCTACGGTGTCAGATTTCTAATTTGAGGTATCTAAGTAAGAGTTTCAGAACTTACATTTTTTTAAGATTTTCTACTTTCGATCTACGGCAATTCAACAGTTGATTTTAAAAATTGTTCAATCAAAATCGTAGTATTCTCCGTCCTGCATCCAGTGGTACCCTTAGTTTTGAGATTGGAAGTCAAGAGGTACTCCAGATCTAAAAAAGAAAATGAAAGTTACTATTTATACTATTCACACTATTATAAGTTTTGCAAAAACTCTCAGTTCGTCTCCCCCTCCCCGTTTCCTCTTTTCTTTTTATTTATTTTTTTATAATAATAATAATAATAATAATTTAATAATTTAATAATAGGATTTTATTTTATATATATTTATATAAATTTCGTTTTTCATCCTAAAACATCCCAAAAATTTCTTAAAATTTATATTATTGCAAAAATTTAGTTGTAATATCAAATTATGTTTTTTTCGATAAAATTTTAATAAAAAAAAGCACGAAATAAATATCTTTATGTATAATAAAAGAAAGAATATTTATAAAAATAAAACAAAAATTTATTAAAGGCCAATATAATTATTTTAAACAAAACAATAATTACTTTAATTAAAAGTATACTTGTTTTTAGCAAAACATAATCATTTTTAAACAAATAAAAATATATTTGTTTATAACAAAATATTATTATTTAAAAATAAAATTACGGGATATTACACTATATCTCCACTCTCAACAATATCCTCATCTTACTCACTAAAACTTCTATGATTAATTTTGGATTCGTCACTTTTGACACACCTTCAGAAGTATGCTTGTTTTTGTTGTGTGACATGATTTCTTGACTCTAAGAAACCTCATCAAACTAGCTTATGTGTTTCTCTTAAAATTAATAACACTCACACTCATGTTTACTCAAATTTAGATTTTACCCTCTTATGAGCTCACACTCTCTTATTTTTTTTCAACTTAGTCCCATCTTTCAGTTCTTTATTGAACTCAGACAAACTTAAACAAAATTTTCTTACAATAAATCCAAGCTCAACTGATCAATACACATGAGTGAGAATGATTAAATGCAAAGAATGAAAGAAAAACCAAAGTTCAAGAAGCAAAGAGAACAAATAATAGCATATTAGGAAAGAAAATCAAAGACAAGAAAAGCAATTGAAGTAGAAAAATTAAAGCAAGAAAAGCAACTAGAATAAGAAAATCAAAGACTAGAAAAAGTAATTGAGATAGGAATATCAAAGCAAGAAAGCAATTGAAATAGGGAAATTAAAGACAAGAAAAAGTAATTGAATAGGAAAATCAAAGCAAGAAATGCAATTGATGCAATTGGAATTGGTTGTTATCTTTTTAGGCCAGATTGCAAGAACTAGGTGGAAGACACACCTTATTTAATCAAAACTTGAATTTCACCAACACTAAATTCTAACTATTTTTTTATTTTTTAAAAATTAATCTTTTTGTTTGTTTGTTGAAATTCTTCTTTTTAGATCAATACTTGAACAAGGAACACAAAAAATCA